>JACXGK010000658.1:0-95605 GCA_016801125.1 Novumbra hubbsi
TTTTTTTTTTTTTTTTAAAACCAGACTGTGTTGCTGAATGTCTGCCACTAGACATTAGAGAAGTTTGATCAGGAAAGAGAAGTCTGAAACTCTGGAACTATTGTGCTTAACTAACTAACCCGTTGCCCTTCCCAGCCAAAGTAAAGACGCCCCGGACAAAACATGACATTTTTCATAGTCAATTCAAAGGTGTTACACGCGTGCACTGAGCCTGGTTAAATCACGTATAAGTAGTGCTCTCTGCCCAGCTGGAGAATATAGTTAGTCACTTAACGTGACATTGAAAGTTAATTCATGACAGGGCCCCCTTTATCTTTAAGCCAATACAGACTGGCTACATAACACCATACAAGCTCACATCACGTTAGCCCATTTACTCTTTGCCAAGTGGTTGCAAGTTCACAAACAGGCCAGACCAGATAGATAGATACTCAATTACACTAGCGAGGCTAGGTCGCAACCTTTATTACACTTCCGTTTCCATCTGATCTAGCAAGATATAATAGCTGTCGAATTCATTCCACACGGGTAAACAAACAACACTATGTTTTAAAAGGCAATTAAGAATGAATTTATGCAACGGTTGAAAAAAGTTTGTTGTCAGCGTCTGCCATGCGGTCTTCCATTCCGATACTTCGCAAGCTAAAGTACAGTAATGACTTAGCAAGCAGCTAGATAGCAAGTTAGCGGTACTCACCTGTGTTCCTTTCCCAGCACCAGGGGGCCCGAGCAGGATTGCCCGAATTCCCTTGTTTACCTCGGACACCGCTTCGTTAAGTTGCGTGCTGGGTGCCATGATCACACTTTAAATGTGGGGGGACAGAAACTTCAAACGTCCTTGTAGCACTTATCTGTACACTCGACCAAGAAAGGAAATATCAACGCCTCCTTTCCAGCTGGGTGGTAAAAAGATCCTCCCCATTTCAGAAATTCCTTTCTCTTATTGGCCAATAATGTGGTCAGTCAAGTTGCAAACACGCTGATTTGCTGAAATAGCTAAGTAATTTCTAGATATGACATCCGGGTTTTAAGAACACAGTGATTCTTTGGTTAAGTAATTTCTGTTAAACATTTTCTCGATTCTTCAAATAATTTAAATTAAATAATTAAATAATAAACATTATTATTCAATATTTTTTATAAAGCCCTCATTTAAAATAATGTTGCGATATTTCATAACAATCCATTTTACTTCACAATATGTTTTTCATCATAGATGTATTTAAAAAAGCAGGGCCTTTTTCATACTAGTGTGACCAATTTCATCATTTAATGGCATATCGCTATAGAAGCTGAATACATTATTATTTCAACATGTAATGCTATTTCATGATCACAAGAAATATGTCAATGAATTCAAGTGGGTAGTCTTAAACTGCTGATTGGCTAATCCAGGGACAAAAGCTTCATCAACAGTTGCTCAATTGTGGGATAAGGGTGTGCGCAACATACCGCAACATGTGGGGTTCGATCCGATAATAAGTAAAACAGTGCCAGAATCGCCCATATCGATACTATGTAAAACCGGGCCAGAATAGCCCACATCGATCCTCATGTACTTTCATGTAGAGGAGAGCAGTGTGTCCTGATTTATGAGGTTAATGCATCAATAGGCTTTATGTCAATGCATTTCCATTACCACTATACACACAATTGTTGTGGAGAACAATGTGTTTAAACACTTTCACAACTTTTATAAATGAGAAAAATGCGAATAACCCATTAACTTATTAATGCCCTCATTCATGAATGTAACATCAACCAATGCTGAAGATCTGTTTTGACTCAAATATAAATTTTGCTATACCATACTTCCTGAGGAGACTCAAAAAGTGTGTTATGTCTGCAAAAACTCTCATCAACTTCTCTAGGTGCACCATTGAGAGCATTCTCTCAGGCTGCGTCATTGTCTGGCCCGGCAGCTGCTCCGCTGCTGATCGCAAGGCCCTGCAGAGGGTGGTGAAGTCAGTGGAGCGCATCATCGGTTGCCGTCTTCTCTGCGTGCACAGCGTCTACCACACAAGGTGCCTTAGGAAAGCACGCAGCATCCTAACAGACTACAGCTGGTCTGTTCAAACTGCTGTCGTATAGTAGTCGTTACCTGAGCGTCAGGACACTTCCAGACTCACACAATTGTCTTCCCCCGGTCCATAAGACTTCTCTACCAGCAACATTGATCTATGATCATACGGATCACATGAACATTCCAATGCTCTGAGGATGTTCTATTACGTTCTATGCACATTCAATACACAATAGCATATATAGCGGTACCATTCTTGCACAGTTACACTTATATACATAATATTTAAATAGTTGTTCATATTGTCATTATCCAATTGCCACACTTAAATATATTTTTTTGCTTTATATTTTTACTTATACTACAACTTTTTACTTATACTACTGCGTAGATGACTCGTGCCATGTCCTAATAATTCTATTGCTCAGGAAGACGCTGTTATTTTGTGCATTTGACAATAAAATACTTTTTTATACCTATGCCTCTCTGAAAAGACTGTGCCAGTGTCGGAGGTCTGTTTGAGGCATTTTCCTCCAGCTCAGAGTAAATAATTTAAATGATTAAATACATGAAATATACCATGAAATTATGAGCCACGATTTCGTGAAATAGTTATTATGAAGAAAAAAAGACCCATTGGGAAAAACCTTAATAAAATGTCATGCCATTATTTTAAAGAGGGGCATTATGAAAATATTTTCTATTATTGTGCCACTTCAAATAACATGTTTATTTAATATATTTAATGATTTCCTTTGGTCCTCCGTAGCAATTGTCACGTCTCCGCCTACTGGCGGCCACTCCCCTGTCCGCGTAGCCCCCCGGCGTTCGACGTCGCCGGCCTTCTAGGCTCCATCGTTCATGTTTGTCCTGTTCCCAATGTCCTGTGAACGCCTCCCTCACTGCCCCTCATTACCTGTGCATTTAATCCCTCGTGTGTCTTGTCTCTTCGTTCGGTATTGTAGTATGTGTTGTGTGTCAGCACGTATGTGCTGTTAACCCTTTGAGTGACTCCGTCACTATTGATTATCGCTTGTTCTCAGAACGGAAGTTGTCGTGTACACTTACCGTGGCTACAATAGGGACAATAAACTCTATTGTGCAAACTGCCTACCTGCATTTTGGTCCACTCCTTCCTACACCGTCACAGCAATATGCTTTTTGTATGTTCATGAACTATTATTAGAATGACTGTCATACTTTAATAAACGCTTCAATTTAAAGAAAGCAGATTTTATGTCATATTTGTGACATGTCATATTTTATGACGTGTCACAAATATCAACATAAATTACATTGAAATTACAATGAACACAAATTTCAGGTACCCCGTTGGCTCGATAGCACCACTTTTCCAACCAGTGGCCTAACATTGTGGATTGCGTCTTTAAGATGAAAAATACAATAATTATAGTTAGCATAACCATAGCATTGTGATTTGTCTCTAAATATAAGAACTGATTAGATGATCACTTAAATTTAAATTGTATTTGTAGTATGAACTAAACACACATTGTATTACCAGCCAGCATACATGTATTTGTATTATTTTTGTCATTTACAACAAAGACCTGACAGCAGGTACTTTGTTAACCGTCTTGCTCAGGGACAGAACAACATAATCTAATAAATTTTTTTAAAGAGACAGACGTCTTTTAAATTGCTCAGGAGAAACCGTTTAGTGATTAGATTCAGCAAGCTTTCTTTTAGCAGTATCAGTAGCGCCACCTGGTGCCCACTAAGTTGCCAGTGCCTACTTCACAATGACAAAGTAAAAAGCAGTAGTTGCAATAATAATAACAATGTGTACAAATATACCAGATAGTATAGAAGACAAAACTGAGTAGCACCTGTGTTATCTGTACAACCTGAGCAAGAATAAACCCATTTCAAAATTTATGGGAAATGCCTTTGCAAAGCAGACTTGTTGACTCATGAGCAGACATGTTTTGTGATTTCACCGGGAGTAGTGAAACATTTGTTCTACATGGTAAAAATCAGCAGAAGCACTTTCTCACAATCTACATATTCAATTATCTTTGCTGTGATAGTGTTAAGCTGGCAGTATTGTTTAACACCATTTAAACAGATATGTGCCAATTCATGTCCTGTTATTTATCTTTTTATAACAAAACAATTAATGGAAGAGTACATTATAATATTTTAACAAATAAATTGGATTTTCAATTACAGAAACCAATTAAAATTATTATAATGTAGTTAATGTTTTTTGAATATGAACTTTTTCTGCTTTATCTACACCATATTCCACTTTATTATTCACATTTATACTTCAGCCCCTCAACAGGTGTTGTGTCACCATCAGCATTGTAAAAGTGTGACCGGATACCAAGCATAAATAATTCTTATTTGTATTGACAAGACAGAATGATTGTTTCATGGCAGTCCTACACTGAAGGCACTGTGCATCAGATGTTCCGATCAGCCATTAAAAAACGCATTCTTTAAAATTGTGTAGATTGATGGCAAAAGGTATTTATTTAATTAAATATAAATTATCTCACAAAAAAAATAAAGGGGTCTGAATACTTTCCAAAATGCATTGAATAAATACATTTGTCTCTCTTAAAAAAATCTTGAAAACAGTAAGTTGTGAGGAATTAAAATCATGGCGGAAATGCAAGAAATACAAAGGGACTATAATGACAAAAATAACCAATATGTACAATAAGAAACACAATTACATAACATTTCAAAAGTGATTTAAGTTATATTTACAGACTGATCCTGTGTCCTTTGATAATCCTTGAGATGTCTTTAGAACTTAACCCGTTACATTTCTATTCGGACTGGTTAAAGTTAGAAGCCTACAGTTTTTTTTCCAGTTGTAGGGGACAGCCTGTTGCAAAGAATGTTTGTGTATTTCTGTAAAGTATAAGCCCTCCAAATCTCAACCAGAAAAACACTGTATTTCAAGATTTCATCAAAAAACCTAAAAAAAAATTCAGAGGTGGCACATTTAGGCACAGAATCAAATCTAATCTAGGATTTTTGTATATAGTGTTCCACCACACTGCCACAGGGACCCCAATTATGGTTGATATTTTAGTTGCACTACTTGCCTACGCAGTCTTTCACAGAGAGTGGTGAACTGCTCCTCATCCTCACTTCTGACAAACATCCTCTCTGGGATCTTTTAATAGCCAATCATGTTACTGACCTGTTGCCAATTGACCTAATTAGTTTATTAATCCACCAGGTTTAGTTTTTAAGCATTAAATAACTTTTCCAATCTTTTGTTGCCTCGGTCCTAACCTTTCGGAAACGTGTTGCTAGCATTAAATTCAAAGTAGGCATATATTTTCAAGAAACAATAAAATGTCTCAGTTTTAACATCTCATATGTTGTACTATTTTCTATTGATTTGCACAGCACTGCCTGTTTTTATTTACATTTTACACAGGGCCATAACCTTTTTGGTAATGGGGTTGTAGTTAAATAGTTAAATAGGGAAGTACGGCTTGTACGTCCTCTAATATTGATTTAACAAAAAAGAGGAAGAAATGGATGTCTATTTAAAAGTTCTTAATGACTCAGATAATCCTGATGCACTGAACTTAGATTTGGTTAATAAGATGTTCTAAGGGTGAAAATAGGAAGACGTTTTTTGTGCAACATACTTCCCTATTTTGAGTTGATGTGTTAGTCCTGGTGTGATTGTAACACTGGTCAACACATGAAAAACGCAGAAGACAGAGTAGCTAATAATGTCTGAAGGTATAGTTTATGCAGATGTAACATTTACAAAGAAACCAAGAATTGAACGAAAAAACGTTGGTAAGTTATACACTAAATGTATTTTTTATAATGCATTATTAGACAGGATAGTGCTGAAATGTTTATCGGTATTGATTTAAAAAAAAAACAAGTATTCTTAACAATATAAACACAGTAAAAACAATACAAACAATGTGAACAAGCACTGTTTAGGGTAAACAAAAACACTAACACACTAGACTCGTCAAAGCTGATACCCAGTTGTTACTTTCTTTCTCTACCTGCAGTAGTTAGATTAACAATTAATACAACAAAAAAGCTGCTAATCAAAAATGACAAATCAAAAACAAAATCTTTGTCTCAGACTACTCATTTGAATGATTTTATGTCTAACATGCAATGAGTTGATATAAAAACAAAGGGCTTGCCATCAGTCTAATCATACCTTCTGTCTCCTCAGCTGCTGAAGCGGATTGTCCGACAGGGTTAGAAGTCAAACAAGGCAGATGTAACCCGGTCACAGGGATCCTGTTGATGCTCTGTGTTCTACTGATGGGAGCTGTCATTGGACTAGGAGTTCTCTGTGAGTAACCCAGTTAATTGAGGTGGCTGGTTTGATGTTTTTACATGTCGGGGGAAAATTGGTTGAATATTTGTGGAATATTAACGTTATAAGAAAACATTTTACTTAATTTTTACAATTTGCATTGTTAATAATACCAATGTCTTTTATCTGTTATTTTAGCTACTGACATTTTAGCTACTCCACTAGGTCTAACCTAGTGGAGATTAATGCCCCAAACAATTACCCATAATGACATAGGGAAAACATGTACCCAATTATTGAAAGTGCAAAACTGAATGCAATGACACTCCCAACAAATCACAAATGCATCCTGTGTTCTTTGATCATCCCTAGGATGTGTCTAGAACTTAATTGGAGTCCACTTGTGGCAAATTTAATTGATTTTGAAAGTTCACCAATGCTTCCCATTCCATCTGAAAGAGCTTGAGAGGATCTGCAAGGAAGAATCCAGGTGTGCAAAGATGGTGGAGGCATACCCAAGAACACTCAAAGCTATGATTGCTGCCTCAGGTGATTCTACAAACTACTGAATAAAGTACTTTGTAGAATTATACAAGTCAAAAATGAACACATTTCAAAAAATGTGTTTTGTTTTAATTATGGCGTTTTATATATACAGTAGTAAGTTGGATTCAAACACACCCTGCAACACACTAACCTTGTAAATAACTTTCTTATTTGTTTAAGAATATAACTCAATATCTACAGTGGGGCAAAAAAGTATTTAGTCAGCCACCAATTGTGCAAGTTCTCCCACTGAAAAAGATGAGAGAGGCCTGTAATTTTCATCACAGGTACACTTCAACCACGACAGACAAAATGAGGAAAGAAAATCCAGTTTTTTTTTTTATGAATTTATAATCAATTTAAAGATTTTTAATGAATTTATTTGCAAATTATGGTGGAAAATAAGTATTTGGTCACCTACAAACAAGCAAGATTTCTGGCTCTCACGGACCTGTAACTTCTCCTTTAAGAGGCTCCTCTGTCCTCCACTCGTTACCTGTATTAATGGCACCTGTTTGAACTTGTTATCAGTATAAAAGACACCTGTCCACAACTTCAAACAATCACACTCCAAACTCCACTATGGCCAAGACCAAAGAGCTGTCAAAGGACACCAGAAACAAAATTGTAGACCTGCACCAGGCTGGGAAGACTGAATCTGCAATAGGTAAGCAGCTTGGTGTGAAGAAATCAACTGTGGGAGCAATTATTAGGTAATGGAATTCATACAAGACCACTGATAATCTCCCTCAATCTGAGGCTCTCCACGCAAGATCTCACCCCGTGGGGTCAAAATGATCACAAGAATGGTGAGCAAAAATCCCAGAACCACACGGGGGGACCTAGTGAATGACCTGCAGAGAGCTGGGACCAAAGTAACAAAGCCTACCATCAGTAACACTACCCCGCCAGGGACTCAAATCCTGCAGTGTCAGACGTGTCCCCCTCCTGAAGCCAGTACATGTCCAGGCCCGTCTGAAGTTTGCTAGAGAGCATTTGGATGATCCAGAAGAAGATTGGGTGAAAGTCATATGGTCAGATAGAACCAAAATATAACTTTTTGGTAAAAACTCAACTCATTGTGTTTGGAGGACAAAGAATGCTGAGTTGCATTCAAAGAACACCATACCTACTGTGAAGCATGGGGGTGGAAACATCATGCTTTGGGGCTGTATTTCTGCAAAGGGACCAGGACGACTGATCCATGTAAAAGACAGAATGAATGGGGTGGCTGGGTCTTTCAGCATGACAATGATCCCAAACACACCACCCGGGCAACAAAGGAGTGGCTTCGTAAGAAGCATTTCAGGGTCCTGGTGTGGCCTAACCAGTCTCCAGTCTCCAGATCTCAACCCCATAGAAAATCTTTGGAGGGAGTTGAAAGTCCATGTTGCCCAGCAACAGCCCAAAAACATCACTGCTCTAGAGGAGATCTGCATGGAAGAATGGGCCAAAATACCAGCAACAGTGTGTGACAACCTTGTGAAGACTTACAGAAAACGTTTGACGTCTGTGATTGCCAACAAAGGGTATACAAGAAAGTATTAAGAAAAAAAACTTTCATCCCAGGATTGTCCTCCCATCCCAGGATTGTCCTCCCAACTGTGTCTACCTGATAAAATGGATGATGAAACTGAACCGTTTGGGCTACAAATGAGCCTGTTGAACAATGTTGAACCAACAAAGTATATCATTGATGAATAGTTGACATTAAAACAATGTATCATTAATGCATAAGACATTCAAAATAGTAGTAGGGTAATGCAGTATCTGTTTATTTCCTCTACAGGGAATAACAAGTGTCCTAAATACAACTGTGCTACTGGTTGGGAGTACAATGGATCAAGTTGCTATTTCTTCTCCACTGACAAGTTGAACTGGAATGAAAGTTCGGATAATTGCGTCTCCATGGGAGGGCATCTGGTCGTCATACACAGCGTAGAGAAGCAGGTAGCTTTGTTTTTTATCCACACAATTACACCTTCCACTACAGTTTTATTTGAATTTCAAGAAATGTCTATAACCTTGGCTTCCTAATAGGGGAAATTAGGTATGACACATTATGGAGTTAATACTTGCTTACTTGCTTTAGGAGCTCTGAATTTTGGTGCTAAAATGTTCTCCTTTAAGGAACCACACAGTAGCTTCAGTCCCAAATTATGACACATTTATATAACAAACAGACATACATTGTGGTCCCTTCAAGAAAGAAAACACATACTTAAATTCCACCCTGTTAACATGCAGGGTAAGAATAAATATTACTGCCAATTGGCAAGAATGTGATTAGCTCACAACATAATAACATACGCATGAACAATAAAATATTGATTGCAAAGCTACAATGTTGCATACTATTCTATTCAGAGAAAAGAATGAAAGGTTAACCCAAAAATATGACAACATAAATAGCTGGAACAACAATAACTTGCCAAATAAGAGACATTTCTCACCAAAACAGAAGTAACCATAAACATAGCCAAGATGATTACAATATTAATCTCACGATTCTTTGTTCATTGTTTCCAAGGTTGTCTTCTTAGTTACCAAAATGTTTAAAACAAATTGCAATTAGTTCCATTTTAGACATTATGTTCAAGTCTTGACTGTAGCTAAGCTTCTTCCACCGACCACTGACTGATATACAGTAGCTGCAACAAGTGGTCAAATGAGAAACATGAAACATGTCTTGCTTTTCATGTGATTCCACTGTCCAAAGTCCCCTGAAACATTCCTGGGTTCTCTTATTCTTTGGTTTCTTGTTCCCCACCATCTTAAAAGTTGCATCAACAATAATATCCCCGCACAATCGAGCAGTATCCTTTGTAGCTTTGCTAATAGCTTAACATTGCTGAAGCTTCTACTTACAGAGCAGTAGGTAACTGAAAAGCTTTTAAACATTTGAAAGAAGTAAAGACATGTTGGGCAATAAATACAAATGTCTGGAACATTACCAAGAAGTGAAGCCCCCACTTCCTCGGGTAGAAAATCAGTTGCAATAACTAGGTATACATGTTGCCTGAAGTAAGCAAATATGGGCAACAGCTTTATTGAATAGGCAAAACAATCTGGTCCCCAAAAATTTTTATCACAAGGGGTTCCAAGTAATTTATGAGCCAGGTGCTCTGCTCCAAAGACCAAACACCACTTCGGCCAAAATCGGCCAACCCTTGTGATGGGACAACCGTGATGGGACACCGCCTATTGGAGCCCCTTGCAACACTTATAAAGTCTCAAGGAGACACAGAGGGGGAGGGGGGCTGAGGAAAGTGATATAAATTACTCTATAATCTGCTAAGAGAAGGGGGCAAACTCAATTTTCTTAACGTTTGAGGCAAAAATATGAATGGGTGCCTATGGCTGCAGAGGTTAGCAAGTCAGTAAAAACCCTCCCTACATGCTGACATTTTTTTTTTGTTCACACTCAGTGGCGAAGTGCCTAACTGTAGGAAGGGGACTTGTTATACTGTGCTTATGTGTTCAAGACTTGGAGGTGAATGGGCTAGCCAAACATGGCCAAACAACATACACGACAAAATAACTATAAAAAATCAAATCCAAACTTCAAATTGTATTTCCTCTATGGATCAACCCATTGGCAGAAATGTTTTATTCAAGCATTTGTATCTCAATTTAAGGTACAGTGTTGTGCAGTGTTGGAGGTGGAAAAAATGTGTATGCTGCATTGAGCTGAGCATGACCTACCTGAGGAAAGACAGGAGTGGACGTCAATGGAAAACATTACATACTTAAAATATCTTCTGCTTATTGCCTTTCCTAGTGTGACTGTACACCACATTCACACCATGTCCACACATACACTAATGCATTTATCTCATGAAATACCATTCTTACCATTGGGTCTAGTTGTATTGTCATATGCTTGTCTGTCCTATTTAACAACTGCCAGTAGTGATGGGTTGCTATGCACGCAAGACTGCTCCCATCTTTTCATCACCTTTCCGAACTCTCTTTGGAGAAACAATGTTCATTGAAATGGGAGTTGGCAATACCAACAACTTGTGTCAACTTCTTGAACGAGAGAAATATGTGAGATTAAGGAGAGTTTGTGAGAGTATGCTGTGTGACTATTTAATTGGTTTTAAAGTGCTTGTTGCAAAGCGCAGGTTTCCACAGTTCCCTGGCACTGAATGGCCGTGTAGATTGGTGACAACACTTCCAAACACAGCGCTCTATCTAGCAGTTGAAGTACAAATGTTTCATTTTGAATCACTTCAATAGTGACATAGTGCTTAGTGTTGCCTACCACTGAGCAAAGCGACCACAAGCTGGAAAAGCGGAATACAAACCTCACATTTTACTTTTCAATTGGCACACACAGCAAACCGTTGAACAACAAAATCTTTCCTGGCAATATGGGAAACGTCTATATATATACATGTATATGATGGACTGAAAAGGGAACTGTGTTTTTTTTAGACCTAGTAAAAC
Source organism: Novumbra hubbsi (assembly GCA_016801125.1). Taxonomy (NCBI): domain Eukaryota; kingdom Metazoa; phylum Chordata; class Actinopteri; order Esociformes; family Umbridae; genus Novumbra; species Novumbra hubbsi. The sequence continues at coordinate 11,307 of JACXGK010000658.1, forward strand.
ATCTGTGTAAAAATGATCTTGGAACAAAGGGTGTATATCAATGGCATGCATATCAAGTAAATAGACTTAAATTGTAAAATTGCATGCCAAGCAACTTTCTGGTTCTCTTGTCATAGTATTAAAACACTTAACCTATCCTATTTTAACCTTTCAATCAATGTTTTGGTTTAAGAAATATTTAGATGAAAAAGTTGCTGCAAAAATGCTAAACGATGAGGACAAGTTTTGGATTGGGCTCACAGATGAACACCGTGAGGAACTGTGGTTATGGGTGGACAACACAACTCTAGATGAAAAGACACGGTAAGCATGTTTTTTTTTACATCTGTTTTAAATAGTAATGACAGTGTACTGCATCACTGGCCACGCCTTCTCTCAGCGGTCAGCTCCACCTCTCCAGATAATCCAACACAGGAAGATAATGTGTCACATGCCAAAGTCACAGAACACAGCATCTGCTGCTTTAACTGCAACAACATTGGCATCTGCTGCTTTATTGCCAAGTAGGGTTACACCTAAAAGGAATTTGCTATGGTGTAAGTGGTACTTTAAAACAGTAAGTACATAAAATAATACCGTCAGTGAAGAATGAAATTAACACAGTAATAGTGCAAGACAAATGTTCCATGTGCTATGTGCAAGACAGCAGTCCAGTAGTCCAAAGAAGTGCATAACACATTAAGTGTGGAAGCAGAGGGAGTCAGTGGGGGTCACCTGGCCTGATGGATAGCCGGATGGGAGTGACTGAAACAGTTGGTGTCCAGGGTGGGAGGGGTCAGTCACAATCTTTCCAGCACGCCCCAGGGTCCTGGTGGTGTACAGGTCCTTGAGGGATAGCAGATTGTAGCCAATCACCTTCTCTGCAGATCTAATGATATGCTGCAGTCTGCTCTTGTCCTTGGCAGTGGCAGCAGCGTACCAGATGGTGATTGAGGAGGTGAGGATGGACTCAATGATGGCTGTGTAGAAGTGCACCATCATTGTCTTTGGCAGGTTAAACCTCTTCAGCTGCTGCAGGAAGTACATCCTTTGCTGGGCATTTTGGTGATGGAGCTGGTGTTTTGCTCCCACTTGAGGTCCTGGGGTATGATGATGCCCAGGAAGCAAAATGACTCCGCCACGATGACTGGGGAGTCACACAGGGTGAAGGGGAATTTAGGTGTGGGTTCTTCCTAAAATCCATAACTATCTCCACTGTCTTCATAGCGTTGAGCTCCAGATAGTTCTGTTCAGTTCACCAGGTGGTCGATCTCCCACCTGTAAGTGGTCTCATCCCCTCCAGAGATGAGCCCAATGAGAGACATGTTTCCCCAGCTTCCTGCGCGGCCTCCTGTCAGACAAGAAGTCTATGTCACATTTAATCAAACCAAACTACACAATAAAAATAAAACGACAATATATTTTTGGAAACAATAACAAAGTTGATATTTGAAACTACTTTACAATGTTACTTATCAATACCTTATCAAATTCTTGACACATTACACGTTTATTAAGTCAAAACAAAAAGAAATGTGGTTCAATACAAAGGAAAAGATGTATAATTACTATACCACAGCAGAACTTAGACTGCCTGTGGTGATTTTTCCTAGATTTGAGGCATTTACTCAAGGACCTCTCAGCTGAAAATAGGCTACCGATCCTTATGGGAGAGGATGCAGAGAGCTGTGGTTTGGCAGCACATTAAATCCTGACATGCCACAAAATAAGGGACAATGTCTGACAGCCAAAAAACATAAAAGAACCTCTATGCAATTGTTATTTCTAGTGTATATTGTATTTTCATTTTTCCCCCCTATCGATTATTGCACTACGAATTGTCATGTGTGAATAAAATTCACACATGAAGCTGTTAATTCTTAGCACACCATTAAAATGTTTCATAGTACAGAATTATTTTGCAATAATTAAAATTGGCGCATCAATGGCAATTCAAAAGGATGTTAGATTAATATTTTAATTAAGAATATGTTTGTGTCTTTGGATTTGTGTGCTCATAATTTTGGGGTGTTTCCATTAGTTGTACTGTGTACCACGTGTTTATAGAAATGTAGAAAAGTGTTTGCATCTGAGAAATTGAATCGGGGCTTGTCTGCCTTCGGTCTCAACACAAATTCCCCCGATTAAATGAAAAAATAAATGTCTTGCTTCCTAGCAGTCAATGTCTGCAGACTCAAGACAGTCGATGTTAAGATGTGTCCTACAGAGCACATTCAATGACATTCTGGTTCTTGTCCTCCTCACACAACCAGGAGGTCTCCACGAGAACTACTACCTGGGAACAAATTGTTCCTATCCTACAGGGAGTGACTGCACCATTCAGGGGCCCTTACAGACAGTCTGGAATTGACCACGAGCGTCTAATGACTGGCGATTCAACAAGATGAACTCTTAAGCATTAATGCCGAGTCACACTGAGGGGATTGTGGACGCTGCGACCAGTTGGCGCCTGTCTTACCTCCCGCCGCTATCTAACCTCTGTGTTTCCATGGACACCCATGGCGAGCGTCTAACACTTCCTTACACATATTTTGTAAAAGCCAATCTGAAAACAGGATTGTTTTAAAAATCGCAATTAAAATTCCACGAGTGCCAAAAGTACAGGGTAGGTTATGCATGCGTGCGTGTTAGTAGTGTTGTCAAACGAAGAAAATTATAACAATGAATTGCTTAATCTTCTGTAGGTAATCGCAATGAATAATAATAACTGACTATAGAAAGGAGCTACCTACTTCCATGCTGTTCCAGTACTCGGGGTGTCACGGGTCACTGCCCTTTCACTGGGACATTGAACAAACACAATTTAAGACACAAGATACACAGGGTATTCATCTATTAAAAACATGATCTTGGAAACGAGCCAGCCTAGATACCCCATAAGGTTAGCCTATAATCTTATTCCTGCCACAGGTTTTTATGTCCTAACAGGTTATTCTAATAGCAACTGGTTTAATGCACCGGGTTAATTGACTGATCAGTAGATTGAGTGGCATGGTTTTCCATGTTTGAAGCAGACCAATATGCCAATGAATATATTACGTCGCTGTCCGATGAATATATAATCCCAAAAAGGATGCTGTGTGTAAAATGCCAATAAATACAGAATGCAAACAATTTATTCCTATATGTAATAGGAAATAGTACAGGCATATCAAATCTTGAAACTGAGGAACTTTGTTTAAAAAAAGTTGGGACAGGCACATGTTTACCACTGTGTTGCCTCCTCTCTTCTTTTAAAAATACCCTGTAAAGCATTTGAGAACCGTGTAGACCAATTGCTGTAGTTTTAAAAGTGAAATGTATTCCCACTTTATTCCTTTCCATGATCGGTCAATAATAACAGTATTCAAACACATCACTGGTCAATACTGTCATTATTAGCATCACTTCTGCACCCCCCCTTTCCCATTCCTGCTTCATACAGGACTTCAGCTGCTCAACAGTTCATTTTCTCAGTGGTCATGTTTTATTTCATAATGCGCTAAATTATTTCAATTTCAATAGGGGGCAGGTCTTGTTGCTAGGAACAATAAACATTTTCAATATCAACATCTGATCTTTTGTCTTTGTGTTAGTTTATATTTCATCTAGGGTTTAAATGATTTGCTCATCTTTATATTGAGTTTTGTCCCCCATTTTTAATAGTGTCCAAACTTTTTGGGGAACGGGGTGGTTAATAAATCAAGTAAAATAGATTTTTCTCTATAAATCTTCAGTATTCCTTTTCAATAATGGTCATAGAAACTTTAAACCTAAAGCATAATTCTGGATGTAGCAAGTGTACTGGTTCGACCGTTTTGCTGAATTAAGTCTTTATTGATTTATTAATAATAGATAAATGAACCAGAACACATTTTATTTAAGATATCTTTTATTAATAATGGTCACAGACCATTAGGACCATTGCTGACATTTTTTTTCAAAGATGTACAGGACAAAACAGTCCTATCCCACGGTGTGTTTCCATAATTCTGTCCACCCCTGTATCTGCCAACCCTGAACTGCTAAAGGGGTTCACACTTGAACTCCATGACTAGGAACTGCTAATACAATGCCCACAACAAACAAGTGGTGATGGAAAAGGCCAATATTTGATGCATAGAGAGGAGAAACTGTGGAGTCCTACCAGTAGTTGCTTTAACCCACTAATGTGGCCACAAAAAAGCCCAAACAAAGTTAAAATGCTTAATGATTTCAGAGGTTCAGGCACTCAAAATGAGTGGGACAAAAGAGACAAAAAGCTATTAACACTACTGGACAACAGTAACAGCATATTAAAACAACCGAGTCCTTAACCGATTTGCCTTCAAAAAAACGATTCACTTTCCTATGCTACTAAGTTCTGTTCCACACCAGCACATATTACACTTCTGATGTTAGTCTTCAGATAAGGTTTTTCAGCTAGGCTATTAGTTTAATAGTTGACTCGCTTTTAAAGACCACAAAAGATGGTAAATTGAGATTATGTAATGCATGCAAGGTTGTGAAAGAACAAAAATTTTATGAGAAAGAAAAAGATAACATATGAAAATTAAATGCTGGTCCAGTGAGCTACGCCATACATCATTAACCGTATAAAGCCATGTAAACAGGCAGAAAAGTAACATTTTAGAATTTCATGGATATCTACTGTGTTAGGCGTTTAATAAATGTATTATGTTTAAGGTAGATGCACGATGCACTACATTACATTTACTCTCAAATCACTTCAAATAAAAACGTTTTTGCCACATTTCATTTAATAAATAGGACTACATTTGTTTTTTTGTGCTTCGTCCAGAAGGACAATAACACACCAAAAACATAAAAAAGACCAAGGAGTGCTGTGATTGGTCAGTCTGCAGCAATAGACATTGGTAATTTTGTATAAAGTTAAGAAATCTATTTCTTTGCCTCTTTGCCTACGAATCCCACACATTGCCCCACAAGCCACTCGATCGCCACTTTTGCCAATGGCGGACCTGCCAATTTTGGTGTTCTCTGGCAAATGCCAATCAAGCTGCACAGTGCTGGGCTGTGAGCACAGGTCCCACTAGTGCATGTCAGGACCTCATGCCACCATCGTGGAGTTTTGTTGACTTTTTCAGTCAGACAGTTTGGTCTGAAACATGCACACCAGTCGCCCGTTGGAGGTCAGTTTGTAGGCCTCCGGCAGTGCTCATCCGGTTCCTCCTCGCACAAAGGAACAGATAGAGGACCTTCTACAGCCCTGTCCAGCTCTCATGTAACGGGGCTTTGCTGTACTGGAAGACACAGCAAACCTTCTTGCAACGGTACCTGTGGATGTGCCATCTGGGAGGAGCTGGCCTTCTTGAACAACCAGAATGTGCTGCAGGTACCGCCTCATGCTACCAGTAGTGACAAGGATACTAGCAAAATGCTAAACTAGAATAAAATCAGTACTAGCAAAATTAACTAAGCTAAAAAGTGCCAGCAAAATGGTCCGCGCACTCACTGGTATTCAACAGAAAAGGTTCAGAAAAATTCAATAAATGGCGGGCTAACACATACATTTGAAATGAAAGACTCTTTTTGTGGACGTTCTCTTTACTCATTAAGCATAGTCCTGGTTTACAAACACTACACAGTGCCTCAAATGTTACATTAAATCTCATTATTTAGACATGAATCCTACTCTTGGTATATACCGCCCAGACCTTGGTCTCTTGATTCTTTCTAGAGCTTTACATTGATTGACTGCCAGAACAAAACAGGGTGTGTGTGATAGGATTGACAGAGACAAATTCAGTGTGTGAGTAATGTTGTAGCATTGGGATGGTACGTGGCCGCTGATAAACCTGTGACGCCAGGTGCCAGATTGGAAAGGGAAGCGAGGCATGAGTAACAAAAAAAGCAAAGGAAAATAGAACCTGGGGGGTGAACTCATAATTATTAAAGTCTCGTTTTTTTTTTTTTTTTTTTTACGTATTTCCATGTTACTATCCTGTTACCAACGCTTGCTCTGGACAATCCCACGATAGTTAATCATCAACACACAACCTTTCTGTGATTTTAGTAATTTACAGCTATCTCTGAAACAAGAATTTAAGAGCTTATTCGCCCTGCAGCGATAAAGCAGTTAGTTAAGGAGACATTATGTTCTGACTCTTCACCGAGTTAACCACATAAGATATGACACGCATGAAATTATTTTGTGTTGAAAAAGGAAGCAGGTGAAACAAATCTGAAAAATGTGATGCTTGTCCTCTGCACATGTACAAACATTTTTAGCAATCAGGAAGTGGCTGACATGGGCCATTACATTATCATGCATAACATCTGCATCCCTCAGTCCCCATCCTATATGCTTAGTGTCTAAAGAAGTTGGGGTCTAGTTTGAGCTTGTTTAAAACTAGTCACCACTCACCACTTGCTAACTATGTCTGAAAATATAATATACGCGGATGTGAAGTTTACAAGGCACCAAAGAACTGAAAGAAAAGATAATGGTAAGTTCTAAACCAGCCAAAATGTATTTTGTGTAAACTTGCGGTGTCCTGAGGATTTCCAGAATGTTCATTTAAGTCTCTGCCTCTACTGTACCTGTGTCAATGAGTGATCTAGAATTTTAAAGGGCATTATGGGATTGCTAAATATTTCTATTAGTGGGCTTGCTACCAATAGGCAGAGTTTAAACTGCACTAGCAGGTTAGCACAATATTTAATAAATCTTAAAATACATTAAAATCACCTAGAGATTAAAAACTTGATTACAATTATTTTTTTAAACTGCAAAAAAAGGACCAGGACCGTGTTTTATTGATAGAATTGTGTATTACAAAGGGTTTTAATGCCCCCTTCATGTAGCTTAACACACTAATGCTTTCCACTACTAATAATAAGTATCAACATTACGCATATTTGCCGACTGTCCTTGTCCATATACGGGGATTTCCATTTGGAACCGGAGAGGTTTCTCTTTGGGAATTACCTTCATGTGAAGTGTAACCCTTTGTCTATTTCTTACATATGTGGATTATAACCATATTGGTGTGTGGTGACACATTATGCCAAGATCAAAAGACTCTCAGAAGAAACATAAGTGATGCCGTGAGTATAGAAGGGGTTACAAAGCCCTTCAACATAGGACAGGTTATCCCACTAAATGCAGTCCAAGAGCTGACCAAAAGGTGCTATTAGAAGTATCTAAGAACCCCCGGGTAACATCAAGGGATATACAAGCCTTTCTTGCCACAATCTGTGTCAGTGCATGACTTGATCGGTCCAAAAGAACAATAATCCACATCACCCAAGCAAATTTAAAGCAGAATCGCTCAAAAAGAAGAAATGGGCCATTTTTTTGTGAGACTCAAAGCCCAGACTGCAATCCTAGTAATAATCCAAAGCAATCATATTCAACCACTAACCCTTACCCTAACCCTAACCCTAACCCTAACCCTTACCCTAACCCTAACCCTAACCCTAACCCTTACCAAACATGGACAGTGCTGGCCAATTTCACTTCTGTCACGGTTAAGGTGTGAGGCAGAAACGCAGACATTTTCAAAATAAAGAGTGAATTTAATCCAATGACACAAAACGAACACTACACGAACCGTAAACCTAAAGTAAAGGTGCTGTATGGACATAGCAAACGGAACTAAACAACTTACAAATAACATGCAGCGTATCCACATGGAATTGGAATTAAATGAAAACAGGACCATGAGCGTTGCGTTGCGTTGCGTTGCGTTGCGTTGCGTTGCGTTGCGTTGCGTTGCGTTGCGTTGCGTTGCGTTGCGTTGCGTTGCGTTGCGTTGCGACACACAAACAATAAACCACACCCGAGTGTGGGAAAACCTAACCTAAGTAGGCTCCCCAATCAGAGACAACTGATCACAGCTGCTCTGACTGGGGAGCCCACAGTGCCACAGAGATGGCTAGAGGCCTCTCTGGGTGTCATGTCCTGACTGTGAGCCCCAAAGCATAGAGATGGCTAGGGGCCCCCAGTCAGGACATGACAACTGCACTCTCTATTAATAATAATTAATCCATTATACATATTTTAACGATCCTTTAGCCAAAACGTATCTTGGATTGTTGCTCATAAAATATGAATACAAACCATTACCAAAAAATTGAAAACAGGGTTGTATTTTAGATGGTTTGAATACCTTATCGGAGATCACTGCTGGTGCTTTTGAGTAATATTTTGCTGGCAGAAAAACCTGTTGTCCATTCAATATCACAGTGTTTTGGTTGTTCTTTTTACTGTTGCTTTTCAACAGGGTGTGTGTGTGCATATGTGTGAGAAAACATTGGAGAGTCAGATTTGTTCTTTGGGCGCAGGCCCAAAAAAGGTTGATCTAACAAAAAAGGCTGATCTAACTGATACACTTTGTCTCCCCAGCTGCTGAAGCGGATTGTCAGGTGGAGTTAAAGGTCAAACCAGGTAGACTTAACCCTGTCATAGTGGTCCTGTTGATTCTCTGTGTCCTACTGATGGGAGCTGTCATTGTACTAGGAGTTCTCTGTGAGTAACTCAGTTCAATTATTTGGCTGGTTTAATGCAGAGTATCTAGAAATGTGTGAATTTAACTGTATGCCAATGCATTGAACAAAACAAAACTGATGATGGACAAGGGCCCAAAGAGATGTACCTTGCATACAGACATTTCTTTGGATTCTTCGTATCGTTTTATAATATTACGTTCAGTAGATGATAAGATCCCCAAACTCTTGCAATTTTACATTGAGAAGCATTCATCTGAAACTGTTGCACAATCTGCCTGTGTAGTCTTTCCCTGTATGGTGTGAAGCCCTCCCCAACTTTACATCTGAAAGACCCATCCTCTCTGCAAGGTTCTTTTTATACCCAATCATGTGACGGACCTGTTGCCAGTTAACCTACTCATTTGGGAGATGTCCCACAAGGGTTTTTTCTGTATTACACAACGTTTCCAGTCTTTTGTTGCCCCTTTTTTCAAACATGCTGTCATACATTTTTTGATTTTGTTATGTTGCCTTTTTACATATTTCTATTGAATATAGGGTTATTCATCCATATTGAACGTGTTTCACCAGGCAGGAGAAAATCCCCTAACATACAGATATCACGGTCTTCAGAAGCTTACTCATGTTTAAACATTTACGGTTCAATATCACGATGTAAGGTCATAAAAAGAATCTATCAAATGATGATGACTTGCCATTCTGCTGCTTTTCAATGAATTTAGAAGGATATCAGCATCCAGTCTTGTCCAGTCTACAGCTGATTTAAAGAAAGAAAAGTAAGGGGAGGGACTATGAGGAAGGCGGAAGTTACGGCTTAAGAATTGCTGTGTTAGAAAGAGTACATTTATCAACAATCTGCATCTATCTGCAGATAGGAACATCACTAGAAGACATCCTGTGTCTCTTTTCAATATAGAACAAACACGACTACATATAAAATAGAATTGGAGTGCTATCAATACAACATGGAATGTTAGCAAAATGAAACAAAACATGACTACATCAATTTTTCTGATATTTAAACAATTCTTTTCTGTGGGCAAATAATAAACCATGTTCTTCCTGGCCAACTATGTGTAAAACATCTCACCGCCCTACAAATCTTTTTAACATGATACACACCACTTAGGTTGAAGTGCCCCTTCAAAGTAAAGGCGACACCAACTATCTGTAAGCCCAGGAGATTTATTAGTTGTGTCCCACAATGAGTCTTGGCACCTGCATCCCAACTACAAAAACAAGTAACTATCGTATCAATGCACCTGCAGACCGTCAAATCAATTTGGTAATTTGTTTAAATCCAAATTACCAGCATACGGTGTCATTTTGTCACAAGTTATGTGTTTCTGTCCTTTGTCCTGTCCTCTTGTAATATTAAGCCATGGAGTGAAGTGTAGTGTGAAGTGAATGATGTTAAATCAGCAATTTACCATATCTCACAACTAATATACCAGCTACAGATCCCAAAGAATGTTGCCAAATGTGATTTTGTTTCAGTGATAAAACATAATGTATCTTTTGTTATGGACAAAACCATCAGTGTTGTGAGAAAATTAAACCCTGCGATGTCACACAATAAAAACAATAAATTATATTTTTTTCCCCCCATACAGTTGGGATGACTCAACCTACCAACACAAGTAAGTTTGAATGTTGACATCAAACAACAGAATTTGTAAGACAGATGCATATCTTCACTTTAACTTGTTTTACTTTTTACACACATCAGAAGGTATATCCTGCAGGAATCAGAAATGTTAATGAATACATTGTTTTATAATCCATATTTTTGTACTTACAAATCACAGTACTCCCAAGCCCCAGTTTAACCTTATTTAATTACATTTGGTGTATAGATTGGGAATAGAACGTCACTACCAACATTCACAAAGATCACCACACACTGAAATGAAGTCTTACTTTTTCTGGCTTTGTTTTCACACAGTAACTCACAATATCCATTTTACAAAAAATATTTTAAAAGTCTAAATATTTTATAAAAATGTAAAATCAAAAGAACTATAATAAATTCACAGTAAAATAACCTAAGAGAACACCCACCCTTAGCAATGGAATTGCAAACTTGCTGAGATACAACCAACCATCTTCCAGATCACATATCAAGCAAATTGCCTTGCTTTCATCTGTAAATTGTAGGGATTTTTATTAGATCAGAACAAAGCAGTTGTTTGTGTAGGACTACGCTGCTTAGTAGAGAAATATAAAGCAAAGAATCACTATGTGCAGAAAGGTACTTTCAGGAGATCTACAAGATAAAGTTATGAAAAGGCACAAGTCTGACTGATCTGAACTTTAGTTGATAGGTGGCATTATTGGACAATCAATAATTGGATCACTGGGTTCCACTTTGTCACACTACATAACAATAGAAACACAACATAGAAAAGGACTGGTGCTTTGATGTAACAAAATTACAAATACAGAGGGGACATTAGGTCAAGGCCAATGCACAACGACGCATAAAAAGTGAGTCATCTTCCAACCTATTTCCTTGATTCCTTGGTTTACGTTTGGTGAGAGCCAAAGAATGCCGTCAGCCCATTGGGTCCTGTGATTGCTCTGCATGGTCCTTAAATGACCAATGGCCAATGAGTAGTTTTATGAACCCCAGTGTGACATCAAATGCCATGTCCCCTCCAGTCACCAGATGGACAGTGGCATGATAGCAGGACCTCTAATATTGTTAGGCGTTTACCTTCATGTCTCCCTAGCCTCACCTTCCAGCTTTCCTGCTGTATTAAAATAATAAAATACAAACACCAAAATACTAAAGAAAACATAGACCAAGCCCAATAAATAAATCTTGCCCAAAACACTAAAGATATTTCATATTGCAAGGGTTTGCTATCCAAGCCTTGGAAGCTGTATATAAATAACACAAATACATCATCTTATTATGCTTTCCAAACTTTTTGTGTAGGCTTTAACTTAATCAAGAGATAATAATAGGCCTGTATTAGGCCTACCATCAGTAATAAACCAACTTGGCTAACATTATCAGTCCAATAATCTCTATTTACCTCTTCCTGTCTTGCTTTATTTTAGTCAATCATCTGGCATAGTTAAACTAGTGGGGCAATAAACAAAAACTATGTTTACATGTAAAAATGTATCAGTGAATGAATTAGTACAATAAACATAAACAAAAATACATAGTATGAATGTCAACAAACTGTGTGGGACATTTTAATGGCATTAGGTTATTAACTATAGGTTGTTATTTTTACAGAAAATGGAAGTTGTCATCAATGTTCTGAGGATTGGATAAAACATGGTTCAAGCTGCTATTACTTCTCCACTGACTTGATGAACTGGAGTCAGAGTCGGGATAATTGTACCTCCATGGGAGGAAATCTGGTCATCATTGAGAGCCCAGAAAAGCAGGTTGGTATTACTACTAAAGGACCATGTTCAGATGTGGCCATAAGTACAGGCACCCTTGTGCTTGTTTTCAAAAAACTCACTATTGTTTCTACAAATAAGTTTCAATTAAGCAAAGAATTGGGCCTCGATAATTCTTTATTCCAAATGTTAATATTACACAACCCCTCTTTTTTTACACAGATCGTTTTAACAGAAATTGCATATCTTTAGTTTTTGTTGTTATTTCCCTTTAATTTATGGGCGCACAGCCTTAGGTGAAAATAGCAGCAATCATGTCCTGTAGTTATTGATCAGCACTCTTGTAAAACCTGTTCCCAGATCTGAAGGGTGTGTTAGAATTCAAGATCTTTTCACAGGTTTTTTTATTTGGACCCATTTACTACCAAAACATTGTTCTGTTTTGAAGTATTCCTGGGTGCTTTTTGATGAGTTTTGGGGCTAATCGTCCTGCTGGAAGACCCAGAACATTTGTAACAAGTAACGTCTTGATAACATTACTGAGGTTTTGTGCCAAAATATTTTTATTTTCTACTGCTGCTTTTTTCCCCTCACACCTGGTTGTTCCACTTCAGGTTTACGATTAGTTCCTTTTGTTAACATGAACGTAAAAATTAGGTCTCTTAATGGATTTCTAGCAGATGGATTTGTTGCTTTAAGAATGTCCATGCTTGGGTCCAATCTTGCGTCTAACCTCAGACAATAGGTCTTTCTTTTCTTCGTTTATTGCGGAACACACAGTGACACAAAACAAGACAACAAATCAATGTACTAGTCTATCTTGTTGAGTAATTTTTATATTGCAGACACCATCAAATCAAAGTTAAAATAGAAGTTGTATGCATTTCAATCAAATAATATAATTTACATATTTTGTATTTACTCGTAGCAGCATCCTAACATGATTACTGATTTAATATTTCTGGTAAAGGAATTTTTAGCTCGTAGAGACTGTAAAAGCAGTTTCTGGATTGGACAGAAGAAAGAAGAAATACAGGACAAACATCAACTTAAGAACATGAGGTTGGTGTTTTTTGTTTAAATACATTTCAAATCTAAACACACACTGTAGATAAGACTGTAGATCGGTTATGCTGCTAACATAAGAGTACTGTAAGGGAGTTTTTAAAAATAAACATAAATGTTTTATGAATCTTAAATGTACATGGATTTATGTCTTGAATATAATGTAATTTCTCAAATTGTGATTTTGTCTTTTTTCCCTTCAATGCAAAATTCAATGCCATCACATCTGAAAGCTGGAAAGAACCCAAAGACCTGTGTTGTTGTAAAATGAAGTGTAGAAGTGACAAAGGCAGTGACTTAAAATGTAATGTTCGTATGAAAAGAATATGCGAGACAAGGGCAAGTGCATGAAACTGTATCATTATCCTCAATATGCTCCGGCTTTTGTTATAAAACATTAATTGAAACTGAGGAACTCAATTTACAGACTGCTTGCTTCTTTCACACTTTGAACTTTTCACGGTTTGTTGTAGAGCGAACCAAATTTACAAGTGATCATGACAAAAACATGTTTAATACCATTTCTTTCTTTGTTTTAGACATTTACATTTATTAATTTAGCAGACGCTTTGAGAAGCAGTAGGATTTGGTCAATGAGGCCTTTTATAACCACTATCCCAGAGTTAGATCTAAGATAACTCAAGAAATGTAGAGGTTATTTTAAAACTAATCGCTAACTAGCATGAGCCCAATTAACAATTCAGTATGGTATTTAATTTATGGTACTACTTCAAAAATGTGGAAAATGGAATCCATTAATTTAGGGGCACATTGCCAAAAAAGCCCAGGTTTTCCTTTTAGCAAGATCCGTGCAGAATTGGTTCCAGATTCAGGTGCAAGGAGGCCCAGCAGGAGAACAGTGGTTGGGTTGGGCAGGAAGGTCAAACACAGGCTGACCCTAGAGAGGTGCAGTTCTTATAGCTCAACAGGTAAGCAACATTGTCTTGAATTGGATGCAAGCTTCAATTGGAAGCCAGTTGAGTGTGGAACACTGTAGTGTATTTAGCCCACAGTGATTTTAAAGCAATATTGATATATTTTACTATTGTCAAGACACCCAACTTACCCAGTTGAATATCCATGTACACTTTTGGAAAGCGTCGATAAAACTTTTAGGTTTATCAAAAATATGAATTACATCAAATATATTTATAAAGCCTTTTTAACAAAACACCTAGACTAAAACCCCAAGGAGCAAGCAACAACAGCTTTGATGTACAGTGGCTAGATAAAAACTCCTTATAAGGAGCCAAAACTGTAGAAGAAACCAGGCTTTGAGGGGTGGCCAAGGTATATTATTTGCACACAAATAAGGTGACATGAATACATCATCGTATGCGATGTAAAGCCTTCCTTCTTCAAGGTCCTTTAACCGTGTACAAATCTCCTACTTACCACCACCAGAACACCCCATTACAATGCCTCCACCGTGATTGACAGATGGAATCAAGCACTCCTCCAGCATCTTTTCACTTGGTTTGAATCTCACAAATGTTCTTTGGGAACCGAACTCCTGAAAATGACATCGGTCCATAACACTTTTTTTCCTCTGTCCAGTGTCTGTGTTCTTTTGCCCATCTTAATCCTTTCTTTTTATTGGCCAGCCTGAGATATGGCTTTTTCTTTGCAACTCTGCCTAGAAGGCCAGCATCTCACAGTCCCCTCTTCACTGTTGATGTTGTGACTGGTGTTTTGCGGGTACTATTGAATATAGCTCCCAGTTGATGACCTGTGAGGCATCTGTTCCTCAAACCAGACACTAATGTATTTGTCCTCCTGCTCAGTTATACACCAAGGGCATCCAACTCCTCTTTCTATTACTAGTTGTTCAGTGAAGGGAGTAGTGCACAGGGGTTGTAAGAGGTCAATATTCCATGCATGAAATAGCCTTCATTTCTCAGAACGAGCATAGAATTACGAATATAAAAATGTTTGACATTTTGAACCTGTAATCGAACCCACAACTGCTGACGATCGAGATACTCAACTAGTCTAAAGAAAGACCGTTTTACGGCTTCTTTAATAAGCACAACATTTCAGCTGTGCCAAAATCATTGTAAAAGAATTTTCTAATGATCAATTAGCCTTTTAAAATGACAAATTTGGATTAGTAAACACAACAAGCCATTGGAACACAGGACTGATGTTTGCCTGGGCCTCTGGACAACTACGTACACTGCTCAAAGACATTAAATGACACATTAAGTCTCACACTAAATATATTACAGATCAAACTCTTCACTGTAAATTGTGTAATTTGTTGAGAACATTACATAACAGTCAATGGAAACCAAAAACACAACAAAAACCAAAGAATTGAAATGTGTGAATTTTATCATGGCAAATGTGACTCAATAGTGCGCATGGCCCCCATGCACTCCCGGCAGTCTGGGCATGCTCCTGATGAGACAGCGGATGGTGTCCTGGGGGGGGTCTCCACCCAGACCTGGATCATCCGTCAGCTCCTGGACATTCTGTGGGGCTACTTGGCGGAGTCAGATGCACTGACGAATACCGTCCACCAGTTCTAGTGTTTTCTGGCAAATGCCGAACGAGCAGCACAGTGCTAAGCTGTGAGCACAGGTCCCACTAGAGGACAGAGAGCCCTCATGGATACGGTTTCTGACAGTTTGGTTAGAAACATGCACACCAGTAGACTGCTGGAGGTCATTTTGGGCTCAGGCAGTGCTCCTGTTCCTAGTCACACAAAGCAGATACCGGTCCTGCTGCTGGGTTGATGCCCTTCTACGGCACAATGGAGGGGGATTGAAAATGGATCACTCACCACTTGGACAGACTGTGGAGGGGATTCTCACTGTTCTCCATCCCCTCCACCACACCATTTGCATCTACAACAACCACAGGTCCTTAATAAAGTATGCATTGCATTTTATCTGCACAGCACTTTTCACCAATGCAGTAGCAAAAAGAAGAACCCACATCGGAAATCCTGTAGTTAACGTTTAGTCCAACCTAATCCACCAGGTAATTCACACCACACTGCTAGAGCGCTGATAAGATATACACTTCTATGAATATTAAACATCTTCTGAACTATACAGCACTTGGGAGAAGTAGGGTGAAAATTTGTGATTAGTTATTGATATTTCTGCATGCCTATGAAAATGAAAGCTGCAAGCAGCGATGTGGGGACCAATCAGAACATGACAAGAGCGTTCATGGCGATAGATCCGATCATGTGAATAGTGTGGCTGTAAACAGTGATAGGACATAATGTCAATAGACAAAAGTTAATTTAAATTGAGAAATTAGCTGACCTTCAGGAGTTACGAGCATGTGAATTGATTTCCAAGTATACGCCCCAATATGAGGTCCGGTTTGGTGCCCATGACACAAATGTGCCAAACCTTTTACCATACGGGTCTAAAGGCTGCCATAGACTCAATGGCAGAAGAAGTTGAAACATAATAAGTGTCCATGGCGATTGACCCAATCATGTAAAAAGTGGCCTGTAAAGAGTGAAAGGACATTTTGTGTCAGTAGACAAACATTTAGATGTAACTGAGAAATTAGCTGACCTATATGAGTAATGAGAATTTAAAGTGATTTCCTGAAATAGCGCCCCCATAGGGCCAAAACAAGACAGGCATCCTCTATTCCTCATTGCAACTATGGAAAGTTTGGTGAAAAGTTTGCTGAGATACACCCTCACGTCCTGTTTGGCACGGTTTGTCTGAAGATCATTTAGGACACGTTCAGGGGAAGACAAAAGAATTGTGACCGGTGAAACTTTTTAAAGCTTTTTAATAAAATCCAATATGGCAGAAAATTTATATAACCGCAGTAACAACATGGGGTGCGTTGTACTCAGCATGACCTAAGGAATTAAACGGTGGCTTTTCAAAAAATATATACAAAATCTGCTATATGGGTCAAAAGTTAAGCAAGTTAACGCACCTCCAACTTTGACCTGTTGGTGGCACACAAGTCAGCGAGGCGCAAACATGAAAGACAAATGCCAGATTTCCCCAAATGTTTACCACAAGGGATTATGGGAGGAAGAAGACGTTTAAAAGTACAAACACAACGGGTGCCTGGCTGCTCGGCCCCCAATAAGTGATGTGCATTCTAGCGAGGGAGTACACAACAGGTTCAGTGGGTGACATTCTTTTGGGCCCCTCCGGCAAAATATCTAGGGCAATGACATACATAGACAGTGATTTGATGCTGCATGTCTAAAGAGGTTTTAAGACATGCGCAGTGTTCGGTTAACGCCACATATATCACTAGTTTGGCACAGAAACTACGTTGGTGACATATGCCCTCAGTGGTTTACTCCCATTCAATGAATGACAAATAGTGATTTACAGAGATCTTTCTTGGCGTGCCTGGGTGGTAACTCCACCCTTTTCTTGGCGTGCCAGCGTGGTAATTCCACCCACAATGCCAAGCCCCAGACCAAAGGTACACCAACCAACCACACTGACAGGGCAAAGAAGAGTTCCCTCAGATTGCGTTATTGATGCCATGCGGGACCATTGGCGCTGAGAGGAGACAGCCAGGCCAAGGCAGCAGGGATAGTTGGCCAATCCAGAGCCTAGCCGTTCATCTTTATTAATATAGCCTGTACAGATCAAGATCAAAAGATAACTTGTTTTCCGGCATTTATTTAAAAATAATATATGATACAAAAGTTTCTCAGAACAAAATGAGAGCAACGCGCCTCTATGAACCAGAATGGGGAGACCTTACAAGGCTGCCAAACCCTGTCCTCTGGAGGTTCCCTCATACGCTAACCCTGTCCTCTGGAGGTTCCCTCATACTCTAACCCGGTCCTCTGGAGGTTCCCTCATACTCTAACCCTGTCCTCTGGAGGTTCCCTCATACTCTAACCCGGTCCTCTGGAGGTTCCCTCATACTCTAACCCTGTCCTCTGGAGGTTCCCTCATACTCCAACCCGGTCCTCTGGAGGTTCCCTCATACTCTAACCCTGTCCTCTGGAGGTTCCCTCATACTCTAACCCTGTCCTCTGGAGGTTCCCTCATACTCTAACCCTGTCCTCTGGAGGTTCCCTCATACTCTAACCCTGCACATGAGAATCAAACAATTAGCTAGATGAAATGCTAAAATCAGATTACAACTGGTTAGAAAAAAACCTACATGATTGCCACAGGAACAAGGTTGGGAAGTCGTGCCTTGTGCTAGCCTTTCTAAAAAAAATGTAAAAATAGCCTGAAACAATACAATTCAATTAGACTCTTCTCATTCCTGGGCTTGACCGTTTTACATCAGGAAACAACCCAGAATTCCCCATAACAACATCAGGGTGCTTGTGTATGCACAGGAGCACTAATGTGGCATGAAGCATTTTGGCAAGTTGAAATTACTCCATACGAAACCCAAGTATAGTAAATTCAAGGAATGTGTCAGCCTTATCAATCGAAATAGGCAATGGACTTGTACAACAGCGTCATTACGTCGTGCATTCACTATCCTATCATTCAAAAAACAAGGCTAATAACAGAAGTATTGTCTTAATATTGTCCTTTAACATGAGTCACAAAAACAACTTTTCCAACATGGCTGAATGACATTGGTAACGATTGGCATCCTTTTTAATAACTCTTCCTTCTTGCTGTAGTGATCCAACACAGAACAAGGGGAACAGAAATAACTGCAGTAGAAGACATGATCAGATTAAGTAGTGAAGTCAATTCAACTGCAAACTTCCTAACAGCATTGTGCAGTCTTTCCAATCGGTCCATCCTGAACACGACTACAGAGCATTGTCTCATACAGTAAAGTGAAGAAACTTGGAAACAGCTGGTTGAGCAGACTTCTCATTGACCGGAATAATGTTCACAATGATTCTTTGTTGAGTGATCCCTTGTATCACGATTTGATTTGGAAACAGTACCTTACTCTGTAGTGGTGTGGTTGAGCATCAGTTTACACCCCTCAGTCAGACTATTGGTTCTCTATGCCAAGACAGGGAAACCAGGGTACTGATAGTTTACCATTCAACATGGTCATTTGTGGCATTTTGTGTCCCAAGACTGAATCCGCCCTTGGTAACGGAGTACAAGAAAGGACTAATACTGTGGGTCCTGAGGGTACTGAAATTGAGAACCCTTACCTAGACACTGCGTATACATGACACGTTTTCAGTCAACAAGTATGTATAAAATGTATATACAAGGGTGGGGAAAAAAAACCTTCTTGACACAGGGCTGAAGGAGGTTCTGAGGAGTTCACGAGAAGCTACTGATGTTACGGATCAATAAGTAGTGTGTGAGTGGGCGAGAGCCTCCCCAGCGGTCAGTCCGAGTCCTCGCTGGCGTGGTCAGGGGTCCACTCGGGGTCGTGAGACTTGGTCTGGTTCTTCTGGTTCTCCACCAGGTGGACCTCCCGGACCAGGAGGATGCGCGTGAGCATGGTGTCCATGGTGTCGTCGTCCAGGCCCTGGGAGGAGAACCACATGGGACTGTTGGGGACACACGAGCGCTCCGGGTGGAGAAAGAACACGTTGGTGCGCTGCTTCACGGAGTCAGAGCTGGAGAGACACCAGAGGGAGATTTAGTGATATCGGACACGCTCCCAGGGAAGCATCCAGGGAGTGCGGCACTATAGTGTGTGTGTGTGTGTGTGGGGTTGGTCCTGTAGTGTACTGAGAAATTACACTTGCCACAGTAAGTCTCCAAAAGACCCATGGTGATCTTACTCAGAGGTCTCGCACCCCATTTGCTTCCAGTCCAGGAAGTCTAGGAACCTTAACACTCCCAAGTAAACTAGTGTAACTAAATGCATCATATTTTGGACATTTATCTGTAGGGTTTGGATTTCCCTTGATCACCATAAAGAGATGAATAGTCTGATGTGCTTTATTGTACTGTACAAATTACGGATCAAACTTGACAAGAACATTGTAGAATGTTTGTCATGTTGCACAACTGACAACACCCCATCCATTAAGTACTTTTGCATTGTTTACGTGTTAGGAATCCATCATTAACAGATGCTCCAGCACACGTTTCCTGCTATAGTGTGTTGCAGATACTTATGGTATACTTTGTCAGCTTTTATACACAATTTGGGAGGATATTGCTGGTAAGTAACCATGTAAGGTATTGTAACTTAATTCCTAGACAGGAATAAATAGTTTTGATTTTAATTATAGATGAGGCATTAAACATTCATCTTCAGTCACTCCGGTGGCCTAAACACCTTTCCAGGCCAAAACATGCCTCAAAAAGCGTGACACATTGTTGTATTTAGGCAAACTCGATAGTGGCTTACCTTCTGATTACACTTATAATCTGTGTTCTTCTAAATGACCGAAGTCTTTAAGGACAGTATAAAAAACAACAGATATTAGGTGACTGGATAAACCAGGACCAAAGAACTGGGACCGTTAGAAGGATGCAGGGAGTTGATTACTCACCACTTGGAGAGGTAGAATTCATATAGTCGCACAGGGCAGCGGAGGGGATTCTCACTGTTCTCCATCATCTCCAGCACCTCCTCCTTCTCCTCGTCCTCCCTCTTCCTCTTTGCGGCCACACTTTCTGCATCTGGTACAACCACACGCACAAAATCACAAATTAAATCACTTCACAAAAGTCAGACCCTTCAAAATATCCACATTTTGTACAGACTTATTAGAAAATGGATTCAATAGCTCTCCCCCTCACCAATCAACACACAATGCCCCATTCCACACCATGCAATTAACAACAAAGAAAACTAATTTACATAGCTATTCAGACCCTTTGCTATGATTCGAAATTAAGCTCAGGTGCATACTGTTTCCATTAATCATCCTTGAGCGTCTACAACTTGATTGGAGTACCCCTGCGTGAAATTCAATTGATCTGACATGATTTAGAAAAGGCACACCTGTCTATTTCATTCCCCACAGTTGACCATGCGTGTCAGAGCAAAAGCCTAGCCAGGATGAGAAACAAGATCTGATCAGAGGAAACCAAGAACTAATCCTTTAGCTAAGCAGCACATCGTCAGGAAATCGGCACCGCTCATCACCTGTTCGTTTCTGATTATTTTTCCACCCTTTACGAAGCAGTTTCTGCTTAGTCATTATGTGACATTGAATAGACTGATGAGGAGAAACATCCATTTAGTCCATTTTTGTGTGGAGAAAGTCCAGTGGTCTAAATAGACTGACTGACTACACCCCTGCTATTCAGATACACTAGCCAGCAGTACCGAGGGACCCCGCTAGGTGGGAGGCAGGCGCATGTTGCCCCCGACTTGACCCACAACAGAAACCCGGGGCGGGAGAGAACGCTAGACCCAAGTACCCGCGGCGTCGGCAGCCAGGTCCTTCTTGGGGATGGGCGGGTAGAAGCGCAGGAAGTTGGACTTGGTGTTGTCGTGGATGGACTTGGAGCAGCGCATGACGTGGGCGAAGGAGAGCTGCCGGTGCTGCGCCACGGTCTTGAACTGGAAGAACTTGGTGCAGAAGAAGAGCAGCGTGTTGAGGAGCACGATGGGGGAGTAGGCCCCCAGCTGCTTACACTCCCACAGGTACTCCTCCTCCACCCGCGAGTGAATGTAGCCTGGGGGGGGGGGGGGCAGAGGGGGGGAGATATCAGAGAATATCTCCTGGCTGCTTAACGGAAGGGGACTAAACGGGATGCATTGAAATAAACGCTGTTCTCTCGTACCGCTGGTGGTTATGGTTGGTTGGAACCCTTTCAGCAGCTTGGTGATCTCCGTGGTGAACTTGCCATAGAAGAGGTCAGTGAAGATGTTCTCCATGCGCCCGTTGTCAAACAGGTACTGCGGATAGAGGCCATTATACAAATACCGCGACAAGACAACACGTGGACAAGAACAGATCCCGACAGAGGAAGACCGAGACCCACCTGCTGGATGCAGAGGCAGAGATAAAACAGGCTGTCCTGGGAATATCCCTCTTCGTTGGGCCGTTTCACCTCACAAATAAACCGGCAGAGGCCGTAGCCAAGCTCCGCTGTAGTGCACTTCAAAACATCCTCTTTGATTTCCATTGGCCGCGCTGTTAACGGGCAGAACAGAGCACCAAGATTAATTGAGTCAAAAAATTGAGTTATAAACCAACTAAAGGTGGTTTATAATGATTATTTAATAGTAATCTGCACACGCAGTGCCCAAGTTTCCTCTTCAACTGACAAAGTGGCGGTAATCACATGATTGCGTTTCAGAGGCTGTGCTTTAGTAAAACATGGATCATGACCTGATCATTGGGGATATTCAAGCATGCGGAAGCCTCCAAGAACAAGGGCAAATCCCTTTTATTATCAATGTGACTTATTTCAGGAGGGCTTTAAATTAGGTGTCATCCAGACTAACAATCTAATTCTTCTCTATCGAGTACAAGGGTCAGATGTGGACACATGAAAACACTGGAGTATCAGTTAAGACTCACAGCCAAATCTAGGTTTCTCCATGTCAGGCTGGGTCTTCCTCCACTGGACCCATCTCTTCCAGGCGTCCACACCGTACATGTGCTGCAATTTCGGGGGCTCGCCAGGCACCACGTCCTTTGACACAACCACCGGCGGATCTTCTACCGCTTTTGCCGCTGCTCTTGACTTACGACTCTATTATGTCAGGCGACAACAGATTATGGTGAACAAACAAATAGGAAAATGAAAAGGAATACGGGTAAACAGAGTTCAATGGACAGACTATTGTATTTTTCTTAATTTCCTTTCTCCTTCTGGTACCTTTTTCTTGGGCGGGAGGCTGTCCCGAGCCCTCTTGCGTCCTTTTCGGCGACGAGGAGAAGAAGGTGGGTCGGGACTTTTATCTTTTTCCTGGTCCCGCCAATGGGCCATGAGCTCCAGGGTTTCTGACAGAACAGAGATTGAGTAGCCAGCCTGATTTTAGTGCAGCAGGAATACCCCCAAATAGTAGCCCCCAGGCCAAAAAATTTACATATACATATAAATGGACATCACTTATCTCAGTGTAAGTGTATGAGCTCTAAGCCATTTTAAGTTGGTAAACCGACATATTGCAGCACAATTCAGATCACCGAAGGGTTTAAGTAATACATTGATAATGTTTTAGACCCAGACTCACGGACAGGGAAGTCAGCCTCCAGGTCCATGGCGGGGGGTGGAGGGCCGGGGGCCACAGCAACGTCCACGAGGGAGCGAAGCGTCACCTGCGCATGGAGCCGGGTGTGGCGGGAGGCGGCCACGCGGGGTGTGGGAGGTGGTTCGTCATCCCAGGTGGTGAGAAAGTTGGTCAGCTCGTCCGTGTCCAGCTCTCCGCTGTAGTTGCTTCCCTGTTCTGGTGACCGGCAAAAAGCACACAAATACAGCACGTTATTATGGGAAACCCTTTAAATTGGCAATCCTTTATTTTATAGACGGGTAATTACAAGACAATTGCGAAGGACCAACTTGTTCAATTGGTTACGACCAAATACTTCCAGATCTAGCCCACTGGGTCTGTGGATTTCATCCCGGTACCTAACAGCAGTCAGGGTACCTTAGAGGTCTAAGCAACCCTTCAAGGATATGACTACCATCACTGACCAACCCTGGCTTTGAAATGCACTCTTTCCTCCCATTCCTCAACTAAGAACGCATTCCAGGCCATTAATTTACAACACAAGTTACAAATCTGAAATCTATAGTGGATCCAAAGTTGAGGAAAACTTTGTTAAAAGAACTGACACATAACACAAAATCATAATGCGATTTTCAAATGTATAACAGCTTCTAGGTTTTCACTAGGACTGATTTCCCAAATTGATTTGATTCAGATTAGAGTTATTTCAGTTACAATACCAATTTTGCTTGGATATAGGAGATTCTCAAATAACCTGTGATGTAAATTGTACAAGCAAGAAGCAACACTCAAACACATTTTTTAAAATTGTGATGTTAGCTTCCATTTTGGAGTCCTGAAATCTTCAGATTTTGTTTCACAGTCGCTTGTTCGTTCTATTGAATGTGAAAACACAAAACCAAGTTTGCCAATGGATATTCCAAAAACAAGCACTTGGCAACTGAAATACCGGTTTCCATTCCTATTCCCAAGGTTGGCAGTTCAGTTCTGCTGTGTAACCTGCAAGCAGCGCATTTATGCAAGATAGTAATTCGGATTATAATCACTGTACCACTTTGCATTTATCGTAAGTGCTAAACAGTAGCTTCTAAAATGTAAGTACATCCCTAGGTTTCTGGCAACGGATCCTGATGCTGTACTGTGCATTAAGTAAGTGTAAAGTCGAATAATCTAGGTACAGCACATTTTTCACTTGGTTCAACTATGAAAGCAAATGAAGAAAACTAAGGCTACGTCTCCTCCCAACCAACTTCCAGTCTCCCTGGTTTACCATCAGGGACCACAGACGGCTTTTCAACGGGTGTTTCAGGGGACTCCTCCCTGCCCTCCTCGGCCACCATTTCAGCCATGAGGATGAGGTCGGCCTCGAAAGGGTCAGAGGGGATCTTCTGCTTTATATCCTGGATCGTCTGAACGATGCTCTCTGCACTGTCCAATGTCACAGGTAGGAACATGGGAACGGGCAGCTGGAAATGGAAAAGACGACGATTAGGTGGGGAGGTTTTAAATGCCACAGTCGTTTGATCTAATTGGTCGATGGGGTACGCAAAATCCTGCATGAGCCCACTTCAAGCCACGACGCAAACATGGTTTGAATTTAAACATCCTCATATGTGGACTGGTCGGCTCTTCAAATACAGTGGTGAAAATAAAAATAAAAGTGAACCATGTAATCATAACAGTATTTCAACTACACTTTAGAGATAACCATCTGTCCAGTTAGGAGGCAAAAGCATTTATGATCAATGCCACCTGTTTTGGTGCTAATGGAAGTGACAACAGGTTTTTGCTAGTGTCCTTGTTACTGCAAGCTCTACAGCTCTTTCAGGTTGCACAGATAGTTCAGCTCCTACAGGATGGCACATACATATGTACCGTCGCAAGGCTTGCTGTATCTCGCAGTACAATCTCAAGAGCATGGAGGAGATACCAGGAGATGAGGAAAGCTGGACAGGGCAATAGATATCTACTCCATTGTGCGAGGAGGAATAGGTTGAGCAGGCAAGAGCCCGCCATTGGTGCTCCGTTCTCTTCACAGATGAGAGCAGGCTCACACTGATCACATGTGGCAGTCGTAAAAGAGTCTGGAGAGGCCAGGGTGAACGTTATGCTGCCTGCAGCATCACCCAGCATGACTGGTTTGATGGTGGGTCAGTGATGGTCTGGGAAGCATATCCTTGAAGGGTCGCTTAGACCTCTAAGGTACCCTGACAGCTGTAAGGTACCGGAATGAAATCTACAGACCCATCGTCACCCAAGACCTGAATCCAATTGAGAACCTCTTGGACATTGTGTATCGATGCATCCAATGCAAAGTAGTGCCACAGACTGTCCACAAGCTCACTGATGCCCTGATCCATGTCTGTAAAGAAGATCCCACAGGACGCCATCCCCAGTCTCATCCTGAGCATGCTCTAAATCACATTATGAGTTCCTATGACGAATTTCCAGCAAGTTGGAACAGCTTATGATTTCCATTGTTGACTTCTATTGAGTACGAATCCAGCCCTCAATCGGTGGCAGATTTTGGTTTCTTCTGACCTTTGTTACCTATTTTTGTTCTCAACCAATTACACAATGTACAGTGAATACATTTGCTCTTTAATATACTTTGTTCATCGAAACCCAATGTGTAATAAACATTTTTGAGCAGTGTATTAACGTCCTAAAAGAGTTTAACATACATGTGGGACTGCCGCCTCGTTTCTTAAAGGCAACCAACAATAGGTGTTTTGACGAATCACATTTGAGCGTGATCCACATGGGCCTGCATGTTTAAACGCAGCTGTTTGCGGCGTACGGCGGTGAAGGGTGGGCAGTCCGGGGCGTTCACATACCGGGATGGGGAGTCCAACGGGGCTGGGGGTGTACTGAGAGTACATGTTCATGGGCACCGGGACGAACACAGGCACTGGGACAGGCAGGACGAACACCGAGGGATATTTTTCATCTGTGGAGGAAGACCAGTCAGAAAGGCAGTGGGCGTCTCGGCCATCTGGTTGCAGGTAAGTTCGTAACACAGGTAATCGGTCCTGCGAATGGGCTGACAAAGAAGCTTCGATACTGGCAAGAGCAGTGTGGGTACATCTACTGTCTTCAAAGCAGACGCCCAAGTGGAAGTGTGGATGTACACGTTTGCATAAACGCACGGATCCGTCTATGAATGCTTGACCGGTGTCTGTACTCGTGAGAGTGGTTCTGTGGTACCTGTCTGGCAGCTGGTGGTGGTGAAGCTGGGTTTACACATAACGCCCTTGTTCTGGACCATGGGCTTACAGAGAAGGGCCTTGTTCTTCTGAGCCCTGGGCGGAGGGACCCGAGGAGCCTGGGTCTGCGTGCTGGCCTGCCACGGAAACCAAAACAGACTGTTGCCGAACACGGGCCAAAACACGCCAACCAAGTCCCATTCCCACACGGTCACCAGTGGATGTAGATCAAGGAATCAGTGGTGTGGAGGGTGGGATTCACACCCATATGCATAATACGGACATGTGTAAATGATTAATAAAAACACACGGCAACTTACATTCCCAACGTATTTCACTTGTCGGCCAGGAAGAGTCCCTGTGATAAAACAACAGTCAGTTAGCTTAACCGTTATAGTACTATACCAATAACCAAAAGGCTCAGATCAACGGTGTGTAAATACCTGTGGGTTGGTAACAGTGTGTGAACATAACACATTGGGTTGGTAACAGTGTGTGAATACCTTTGGGTTGGTAACAGTGTGTGAATACCTTTGGGTTGGTAACAGTGTGTGAATACCATTGGGTTGGTAACAGTGTGTGAATACCTTTGGGTTGGTAACAGTGTGAATACCTTGCTGTGCAGTGCTGGCGTAGTTGGGCTGGCCAGTGGGGGAGCTGGCTAGTGAGACAACATTGGCGATGACTGGACTGCTCTCCACTGTGGAGCGACCAGACGTGCTGCTAGAGGTGGTGGTAGTGGAGGGGGACGGAGCAATGGATACGGCAGCTGGAACGAGGAGCCGAGGTCAAACAGGAGAGACACAGAGATAAATGTTAAAGATCCTCAACACACCGTGGGCTGTGTTCATGTCCGTACTGGGATATTCAGGGAGGATTTTAAACGAAGATTCTCAACACACTGTGTGCTGTGTTCATGTCTGTACTGGGATATTCAGGGAGGATTTTAAACGAAGATTCTCAACACACTGTGTGCTGTGTTCATGTCTGTACTGGGATATTCAGGGAGGATTTTAAACGAAGATTCTCAACACACTGTGTGCTGTGTTCATGTCTGTACTGGTATATTCAGGGAGGACGTTAAACCTTGAGGAAGGGAACCAAAGAATGGTCTGCAGGGAACCAAAGATGTAAAACGTACACTGTAAAAGTGCTAGGCTGGGTTCAAAAAGTTTGTAATTAAGACCTATATTACCAGGTAAACAGATTACATAGTTAACAAGAGGGTAATACAACAAAAAGCAAAAGGGAAATATTCAGTTATGGTCAATGGTTAGTTACAAACTACTTTTATTACTAGTTTGTACCGTTTTCCCAATTACCCAATTAGAAACTCCCCAAAACTGACAAATACAACCAAACATTTTTACATCTCTGTTGGGAACTTAGTGATCAGAGCGCTGGGACTGAAACCGCAGGTTGTCGCATTAAATGAACTGAAAAGGTGAACAATATGTCGGTACCCCTGAGCAAGGCACTAAACCCTAAATCAAGCTGGAGAAGAGCATTATATAAAAGGCAAAACCTTTATTTGTTTAAATTAGAACACTTTTGAAATGATCTCTGGAAAATGTCTCGCACAGGCAGTGACTTGGTTCCTCTTTCAGAACCCAGTACGCACTCGGTGGAGGGACACAACTCATACCAGACACAATGCTGTCTACACTGGGCAAGGCTCCAGCCTAACACTGTTCCAACACTGTTCCAACACTGTTCACCGATGCCACTGGATCTTTTGGTAGACCACACCAGCTTATGGTGCCATTACTCCTCAGAGATATGATGATAAGGAAAGCATTCTAACATCATTTCTACATTAAGAAATCGGTAATTTCAGACTGCTTACTTTAAATCTGTGATTATGTTGTGAGTACTGGGACCTAGGTCTCTTAAGGTACAAATTAAATCAATGCTAGACCTAATAGCGCAAATGTAGAAGACATTATACTATCCAGGTTGGTGATATTTTTGTCAGACATTTTAGTAAATGGCTTCTGTATTGGCATTCTAGATTTAAGGGCCAATTAAGACGGGTAATAGAAGGTTTCAATTTTCTGTGTCTGATCTTTGAGTCGTTCAGTGAAAATAAAACCTCCATCTGAGACAGTAACCCCTGAACCCACTGCTGGGGAACATTACACAGCACACCATGATTCTACTTACAAGACCCTCATTCACAATAGGAGGCTAATTCTGACATGTTTTAGATTTGTAAACGTGTGGTTAAAATAATAAATTTACACCTACTTGGAAGCAATGTAAAAAGTAACCTGAAAAACTAGGAAAAAGTATGGCAAAATGTGACAGTGTTGCACTTTATCCAAATATTTTGATATTTAGGGTAGGTTCCCTAAAAAACAAGACAAATTCTTGGAAATGTTTTATTAAACCATACAGATCTGAGGGAAACTACACTAACAAGAAAATGTCTGAGATAATAGACAATCAGATCTGTCTTATGTGAATTATATATCGTTAAAATGCATTTTCGTTGGTAGCAAAGGTGTACACCTTAGTAAGAACAGAGGGGTTGTTTAAAGGGTAAAAATGCTCTGGCATGCATCTCACACCAGAATGAGCTTTTAGTCTTAGTTGAAGATAATACGTGAATATTTTTTAAATAACCTACCGGTTTGATCATGAATAAACTGACCAACGCTCAAACGTAGGTCTATAGAAGACCCATAGCATATATCATCATAAACACATAGTCATCAATGTTTAATATGTGCTGGGATTGCTACATCAATTCAGTTTATTATCGACTATCCTTCTATATAAGCCTGACCACAACTTCTCATAACAAAAAAGTTACATCTCCATTGAACACTTTTATACAGGCTGCCTGAACAAGTCTTCAAATCGCAAAAGCTGTAGCAAGCTTACCGCCATGGTAAACAGCCAGTTGAAACAATGACGCATGTAATGTATTGCTCAAACCAGACAGAGATAGGCCGACACTCTGAAGTGTTTTGAATCAATTCAAATGGGAAGCCAATTAGGACATTATGTTCTATTATCTTTTGGATTTGGTTGGTATATCAAAGATTAGACCGATCTGACAGGTTACTATATAATCTTATATTCTACCCCGTTGGATACCAGTCCGGAAGTCTAACATGCACTGTCATACAAAAGAAAAACAATGTTGTTGCACATCAATTTAAAAAAAACTACAAAAGCTGTGGGGAAAAAACACAGGAATTCTCTTCTAACTCAAAATGAAGCAATTCTCCTCACAATCCCAAAATATATAAAGGAATTGTAAAACACAACACTTTCACTCCCTTTTCAAATCATGAGCAGCTAAAGAGGACCTATTAACTTGGAAAAGACTACAACACATTACAATTGCTCCCAGACGTGTTAACTCCCTCTCCCCAAACCTTTACCACTATTCAGGCAATAAACGACAACGCATTACAAAATAGGTCCTACCCTTCTGACTCGGACCCTTTCCCTGGTTCTGTGTCTGCAGGCTGCAGAAGTGGAGCAGACACTGGAGGTTGCAGAAGTGTTTCACCTCTCCTAATATAGGCAAGGTCTCGATAAGCTTGCCCTGACGTTCGCAAGCATCACACTTAGCCACCTGAGCAAGGAATCAAAAGACACTGTTAGGGAGCAACTTCTGAAGCATTCTGGTGTCCTTAAACGCCAAGCCTCATTTATCTGTTAGCTTGTATTGAACCAGATTTTCTAGATCAGATAGAAACGGAATATAGCGGCAACGGCTCTGATGGTTGAGCATGTGAACACATGACAAGGTTTCTTCACATGCTAGCTGTGGCCTGACGGCATACAGCACATATTCCAAAACATTCTGCCCTTCTTTTACCTGGCAGAAGAGCAGGGTGTAGTGGGACTTGCACTCATCGGAGCAGAACTCCTCCATCTTGCCTCCGTATTGGCCTGTAATGGCCTTCTGGGCCGTGGAGCCGCAGTAGGCACAGTTTCGGCAGTGTTTTGCCCAGCGCTTACCCAGGTCGTGCTTGTAGAGCAGCTTACAGCCTGGGTTGGGATGGAGGAAAGACCGGGAAATTAGGATTTATTCACCAAGAGCCAAACTCCTCTAAGAGCGGGCATATAAAATAATGAACCGGTCTCCCTTCTCACCCTCGCTGCAGAAGATGTAGTCCTTCTTGTTAATTCTCTTCACCTCCTTGGCTGGCTTCTCAATCTTACAGTACTCGCAGCGAGCCATCTCGTAGTTGATTTTCCTGTACTCCTCAGAGCAGTTTATCGAACAGAGGAATACCATCTTTTCCTATGAGATGGCACACACACACACACATTGTAGATTGTATAGCAGCGTTACCTGAGAAGTTGTTAGCGTAAATAGACAGGTGTTAACGAAGGGAGAAAAAAGGCTAACAGAAACTGACAAAGAGGTAATGAGCTGGAGAAACGAAACACCCTATTAGATACCTTGAACTGAATGAGCTCAGGCTTGGAAGAGAAGAGGCGGTGGCACTGGAAACAGGGCAGCCTGGTCCCCTGGGGGCCCCTTTCCTTGGTCTGGGCCGGGGGGCCGGAGGGAGATGGGGTCCCTGTGCCTGGCGCCACATTCATCGGGCTCTGGGTGTTGCCCTTATTGAACTGTTCCTAAAGGCCGCGGAAACATCGGAATAACACTTGTCAGCACGAGACAGAGCAGCGACTGGTTTCAAGGCGTAAATATGGCGATCGGAATCACAAAACCCTGGGGGACGGCGCTTTTCAACACATCTCAGATGAGGGGCTACCTGAAAGGTGACGACACAGCTCATGGTGCAGAAGTTCCTGATGGACCCGTCCGACATGGCCAGGTGAAAGGAGGGCACGGTCTTCTGACCACAGGTGTTGCACAATACCTGAGCACCTACTTGGACAACGAGATAGGGAGCATACGAGTTATGAATCGATATGCAGAGGCCTGCGTGAGGCACACTTCGCAGAGGCGGGGTGGCTATACCTGAAGAGCTGACCGTCTGGACTTTGTGGGCCGTGATGCAGCCGGTGGAGCAGAACATCTCCAGTTTGCCATCAGAGTCGGCACTGTCAACCATATCCGCCATGGCCCGGACGTTGCGGCACATAGTGCATGCCACAGGCTTCTTGGTTTTCTGAAAAAACAAAATACGCAAAAGTGAGTCAAATGTTTTTGCTCACTATGACTTACAGGCAGATGGTCCGCTCCCATTGGTGGAAACCAGCCAAGGAAGCAAGGACAAATCTTACCTGCTTGTAGGTGGTTACACAGCCGGCACTGCAGAAGGTTTTACTGGTCCCTTGCACCACCAGCACAGTGACCTTGCCATAGCAGTATTTGTTGCACGTCTGGCAGCTGTTCATGGTCAGTTTGTTGGTGGAGCGAAAGCGCATGAAGCACAACTCGCTGCACAGCCGGTGTATGCTGCCATGGAAGATCACCTCATGTTTACTCTGTAGGCAAGAGTGGGGATATGAGGTTGAGGAGAGGTGAAACGTGGAGTTAGTACACTTCATAAAATCATGTCAACTTCATCCATTGTTAGAAATGTCTCTCAAAATTATTCAACCCTGTTAAATCCCATTTCCATTTCCAAAATGCATTTAGTTTTTCCTGCTAATCAACAACAGAAAAAGCCCATAATATCTATGTGAAGAATCCAATCTACAAATTATAATATTATAATTACAAAGGTAAAACAAAAATAATTGACTGCATACATATTCCAATCCTTTGGTCAATACTTCATAAAGGTCCTTTGAGTCCATAAGCATAAATCTCAACCAGCTTTTCACATCTGGACAAAGACATTTCTGAGCGGGGAAGCATCCCCATAGCATGATGAAGCCACCCACATGCTTCACAGTAGAGATGGTGATGTCTGCGCGATTGCGTCAAATGCTAGTTAGCACTGAGGCCAAAAAGCTTTATTTTGGTCTCATCAGACCATACAATCATCGTGCATTTAGATCCACTTTAATAATATGGACATTTAGTTTTGATCAGTGGCAAAAAAAACATTGTTGTAACAATAAATCTTGGATGTTTATGGGAGGTGAATACAAAAAACAGTTATATGAGTTATATTTAAATTATATTTATTTATTTACAGTCTATGCATCTGTAGTGACTTCCAGACTTAATTACTCCAACCCTCCACCCCTGACAGCTAATCGGCGCACGTCCCTTACAACGCAAGACTTTTTGCACATGCTGCACTTCACAGCCCCTGTCATGGAGGTGGATGAGAGGGTGGAGACAGCAGAGTTCCTCTTAAAGTTGAAGGAGGAGAGGCAAGTTTGGCCACAGAAGTCCTTAACCGTGCCCATGGTGTCGACAGGAGCAGTGATGACATCCTTGGGGTTTGCAATCTCCCTGAGCGGGCGAAACAGAGATTAATTCAAAACAACATAATGCATATAAAAATCGTTTACAGACAGAAATCTCAGTATGAATGTAATTAGGAAATGCAGTGCAGCAGACATAAATGGAAGTGTTAGGGCAAGACTGCTGTGTTATATATATATATATATATACATACACACACACATAGCCAAAAGTTAAGATTTTAACAATTTCCACATTGCAGAATAACAGTGGAGTAATCAAAACTTGGAAATTAGTAAAACATACATAATGATGTAGTAACCAAAAAGAAAAACGTTGAAGCAATCAAAATACATTTTACATTTTTCCCACCCTTTGCTTATATATTTGCTTTGATGAAAGCTTTGCACACTTGTCAGCATGAGACAGGAGGTAGTCACCTGGAGGCTTTTCCAAAAGTCTTGAAGGTGTGTCAACAAGTACTAAGCAACAGTTGGCAGCTTTCCCTTCACTCTGCTGCCCAACTCATCCAAACCTTCTCAAATGAATTGAGGTGTTTATGGAGGCAAGGTCATCTGATGCAGAAACATCACTCTTCTTATTGGTCAAATAGCCCTTACCCACGCCAGTGGGTTTTAGATCATTGTGCTGTTGAAAAACAAATGACAGGCCCACTAAGCACTTATCAGATGAGATGTTGTATCACTTTGGTAGTGATGCTGGTTGAGGGTCTTGAATTTCAAAATAAATCACAGACAGTTTCACCAGCAAAGCATCCCAACACCATGACCCCTTCACCATGCTTCACGGTGGGAACCACACACGTAGAGACCATCCAGTCACCCACTCAACATTCAGAAAAACACAGCGATTGGAGCCAGTAAACTCAAATAGGAACTCATCAGAACTAGGGATGGATTTCCACCTGCCGAATGTCCATTTTTCGTGTTTCCAGGCCCAAGCAAGTCTCTTCTTATTGGTGTCCTTAAGTAGTAGTTTCTTGGCAACCAGTTGAACATAAAGGCCTGATTCCAGCGGTCTCCGCTAAACAGTGTTACTTGAACTCGGTGAAGCATCTATTTGGCCTGCAACCGAAGGTGAGGTTAATTGCAGATCTCTGATGCTCGTTACTCTTATGAACATATTAACTGCAGTAGAAGTAACTCTGGGCCTTCCTTTCCTGTGGCAATTTCCCAGATTGACTTACCTTAATGTTTCAAAGTATGATGGATTGTCAGTTCCCTGTCTTAAATGAGGTGTTCTTGACCGTCTTCTGCAGACCAACCCAAAATACATCAAATTGCCTCAAACACATCCACAAATTAACTCTTAACATGGCACACCTGTTAATTGAAATGCACTCCAGGTGACAAACCTCATGAAGATGTTTGAGTGAATGCAAAGTGTGCAAAGCTGTCATCAACACAAAGCATGGCTACTTAAAAAGGATCTGCAATATGAAACCTTGATCTGTTTAACAGTTATTTCATGTGCTACTTCATAGTTTCAATATTTTTACTATTACTCAACATTGTGGAAAACATTAAAACTAACAAAATACAGCAAGCCCATAACTTTCATTGGTACCGTATATGCAAAAGTCAATCAAATGCAGTACATCAATTCAACTCTTGAAATAGTTTGGAATATATTCACAGCACAAAAAGAAATCATAGCAATGTCCTTTGGACAACAACAGGACTAACTTGAGGCAGTAGTGGCAGGATTTCTTGGCCGTGCCAGAGGATACTATCTTGACAACAGGCATAGGGGGGCTGTAAGAGGTGAGGCAGGTGGTGGAACAGAAAAGGTCTGAGGAGCCCTTTCTCTGATAGGCCGTCTGGCCCTTCAGCAGCACCTTCTTACAGGCCGAACAGGCCACTCGCATGGCCATGGGGATCAGCGGGGGGATGGAAGATGAGGCCGAGGCCGATGAAGGCAGTGTGGTCTTAGGGAGGGCGGCCCCAGACGTGCCTGTGGATAATGGTGGACAGTTGGAGGGAATGGGTGGAGATTGAGGTAGTGAGTCACAATGTTGTGCCCCTTATCGCTCTGTCGAGCAACCATTAATGTGTCCTGGTGTGATTAAACAAAAATGGCCAGCTCACCAATCGGGGGAGGGGCCCCGCCCACCGAGAACACGTTACTGATTTTCAATTCCTGAAAGTAACAAAAAACTTAAATTGAACTACCAACATGCCCACAGGACTTAGGTTCAAATACACAACAATTTTCAAGCAAACATTCTTGTTAGCGTTCATCATTTTAACAATTACTAATTAATGTAGTCTTGACTTTGATCTACATTCTGCTCTTAATGAAGACCAGTGAGTTTAAGGATACCTCGGTTGTGTCTGGTTCGTCCTTGACCCCCTCTGTTCCCATGGCTGGAGCCAGGGCCTGATCATATTCCTCGTCCACAGGCTCATCCTTCACCTTAACCATAGAGATGTTGTCCGTTGCTGCCGGCTGGGCAGACTGCAGAAAACGTTCAGCAGCATAAGACAGTTGCAGGTGGAACGTTAACGTGAATTATGAAACAACTTGTTACCACCTAACACACATCAGCAGCAGCAACATTTCAGCCATGTCATCCCACTACGCTCTCACAAGAATAGAATCTGACCGACAGACACTCACACCAACCACTTTGTTTGGTTTTCCTGCCACCCCATTCTTCAGCCCCATAGGACAGTCCTTGCCTGTAGAACCAGGGGTGACAGGATGTTTAGTTTAATAGTGTAAAACATCAAACAAGATGTGAAGTCATTACTGACCAATAGCGGTGCACTCAAAAAAGTGTGACCTCTCACCTTTCCTGTTCTGTGTGGGAATAGTTTCACTGGAGGAGGTGGAACTGGGTCGAACGGGTTTGACATCTTCAGACTGGTCCTCCTCCATAGCTGGAGACGAGCCACTGGCCTTCTGGAAGCTGTCCTGCTCAGCAGGTTGCTCTCTGTCTTCGGTCATCGAAACTTTGTTTGACAGGTGGAATATTGTTAGTAAGAACATTGACAACTTTTGACACAGTAGTGTTTAGGGCAGTATCAGCGACCTACCGGTGTTTAGGGCAGTATCAGCGACCTACCGGTGTTTAGGGCAGTATCAGCGACCTACCGGTGTTTAGGGCAGTATCAGCGACCTACCGGTGTTTAGGGCAGTATCAGCGACCTACCGGTGTTTAGGGCAGTATCAGCGACCTACCGGTGTTTAGGGCAGTATCAGCGACCTACCGGTAAAATTCAAACAAGAGACAGTAGTATCCTGGGGCTAAATAGCCGTAACTCTCCTGATCCCATTGGCTAAATTGCCCACAACTCTCATAGTCCTAGGACTAAATAGCCCATAACACTCCTGATGCTAGGGCTAAATAGCCCACAACACTCCTGATGCTAGGGCTAAATAGCCCACAACTCTTCTGATGCTAGGGCTAAATAGCCCACAACTCTTCTGATGCTAGGGCTAAATAGCCCACAAATCTCCTGATGTTAAGGCTAAATAGCCCACAACTCTCCTGATGCTAGGGCTAAATAGCCCACAACTCTCTTGATGCTAGGGCTAAATAGCCCACAACTCTCCTGATGTTAGGGCTAAATAGCCCACAACTCTCCTGATGCTAGGGCTAAATAGCCCACAACTCTCCTGATGCTAGGGCTAAATAGCCCACAACTCTCCTGATGCTAGGGCTAAATAGCCCACAACTCTCCTGATGCTAGGGCTAAATAGCCCACAACTCTCCTGATGCTAGGGCTAAATAGCCCACAACTCTTCTGATGTTAGGGCTAAATAGCCCACAACTCTCCTGATGCTAGGGCTAAATAGCCAACAACTCTCCTGATGCTAGGGCTAAATAGCCCACAACACTACTGATCTTAGGGCTAAATTACCCAAAACGATCCTGATCCTAAGACTAAATAACCACACAACCTTCTTATCCTAAGCTAAACAGCCCATAACTCCTGCGACCCTATAACAAAATAGCCAAATAAAATATGCAAGTAGCCATGCCATCTTACCAGTATTCATGATACAGGGCATGAAATCACTGTTCCCCTTCCCGCTATTTGACTCCTCTATGTCCACATCCATCAAGGCATCTGTCCCAATGTCCATTTTGTCCACCTCGTTACCACGATCCATAGAATTGCTGCTTAAAGAGTCTATGTTGCTTCCCTTGGCCATGGCAGGTATTACAGGCATCCCCACTGAAGTGCCTTCTTCCAGCATCTGGTCATCCTCCACCTTAATTGCACTGACCTCCATCTCATCATCAGCATCCATTACTCCCATGTCAAGTGGTATATCTGTGCTTAATGTTTCTCCATTGGACTGTGAAGCATTTGTATTGAGCGTCTCTTTCACAGCCTGGGACGCATCGGGTTCTCTTACAGTGTGTAAAGCATCAACACAGGCTGTCTCTTGTACTGCCTGCAAAGTATCTGCACTGGCGATTTCTATTTCAGTACCAACTGTTTTGCTTTCAGTCTGTGAAGCATCTGCACTGGCGGGTTCTTTTTCAGTTACAACTGCTTTACTTTCAGTCTGTGAAGCATCTGCATTGGCTGTTCCTCCTTTTGGCTCGGCACTAGCTGTTTCTCCTTGCAAAGCATCTGTACTGGCTGTTT
Source organism: Novumbra hubbsi (assembly GCA_016801125.1). Lineage (NCBI taxonomy): Eukaryota > Metazoa > Chordata > Actinopteri > Esociformes > Umbridae > Novumbra > Novumbra hubbsi. The sequence goes on from JACXGK010000658.1 coordinate 48,359, forward strand.
CTCTTTTAGTCTGTGAAGCCTCTTCACAAGTTGTTTTCTCTTGCAAAGCATCTGTACTGGCTGTTTCTTTTTCAGCCTGTGAAGCATCTTCGCAAGTTGTTTCCTGTTGCAAATCATCTGTACTGGCTGTTTCGATTTCAGTCTGTGAAGAATCTGCAATAGATCTTACCTCTCGCAAAGCATTGCCACAGGCTGTTTCTTTTTCATTGTGCAAAGCATTTATATTGTCTGTTTCTCTTTCAGTATGCAAAGCATCATCACTGGCGGTTTCTCTTTCTGTCGACAAAGCATCATCACTGGCGGTTTCTCTTTCTGTCGACAAAGCATCGTCACAGGCTGTTTCTCTTTCTGCCTGCAAAGCATTGTCACTGGCTGTTTCTCTTTCGGCCTGCAAAGCATTGTCACTGGCTGTTTCTCTTTCTGTCTGCAAAGCATTGTCACGGCCTGTTTCACTTTCGTTGTTAAAATAATCTATACTGACCATTTCTTTATCCGCATGCAAAGTATTTAACCTGGTTTCATCTGTACACAATGTTTCTCTGACTGTCTGTGGAGGATTTGTACTGTCTTTTTTGCATTCCTTGTGCAAATAATCTGCACTGGGTGCATCTGTACAAACAGGTTCTCTGACTGTCTGTGATGCATTTGCCAAATACATTTTTCTTTCTGTCTGGGAAACCGCTTCACTGGCTGTTCCTCCTTCTGTCTGTGAAGCATCTGGAAGGACTATTTCTCCCAAAGTTGGCAAGACATCTATTTTCCCTGTGTCTTTCAAAGTCTGTGAATCTCCTGGACATTCCTTCAGCGTTTCAGGGTTCTCAGCTTCACCTGCCTTGTCTATATTCGAGGTGTAACTTGCACTGACTGGATTGGCGACATCACCTCTTTGGTTTCCATCAGTTGTTGGTACACTGCTCCCAGAAGCTGCGGGTTCAATTGAATCTTTTTCTGGTTTACCAGTGTGCTGAAAAAGACAACATTCTGTGAGTATGGCCTACCACGTGATCTGACAAGAAATAGTCTAGAATGCGGTTACTCATTAATACATGTATCGTTATTGAAGAAAATGCTTAGATAAAGCTTTGAGCAGCTTGTCATCCTGAAGTCATGTTATCAAAACAAAATTAAGTTGGTGAGTGTTTGTTGTTTTGCTAGCGCTAACTCAATCTGCGCGGGAAATGAAGGGGGGTGTCAACATAAGTTGTCAGCAGAGTAGGTCATTATATCATCTAATGTGAGATGTCTAGCGTTTACACAAAACATTAATTACCTCTGCATGGGCCACTTCCTGTGACACATCCATTGCTTGCTTGTAACCGCGAAAGACCGCTAACGCTTTTTGTCAATCACTCAAAATATCGGCCAACCAACAGAACAGAGGCTAAGGAGCTAGCTAACATGCGTTACTTCCGCACGCCTCCTTGTTGTGAAGAAAGCTAGCTACACTACTGTAGCTAACAGGTAGCTAACATTAGCCAGCTGCTGCTAGATAGCAACGACATAAAAAAGCAAGCTAAAACGATACTTTCTATGAATTAACGAGTACAGTTATTCAGCTTTGCCATGCATATTATTTAAACTTCGTTTAAATCAATGTCGTTGACTTATAACTTTACAGAAGTCAAGTATGTTGCATTTTCGGTCTGAACAGCTCCTCTGAGACATGCGCCTGCGTACACATGGACGGCCTATGTAATTTCCTGTTACTCTTTAAAGGGTTGGTAACGTGTAACTTAACCACATGTAACATTAAGGGTTGCAAAAGTACGAGCATCAACATTACCAATGCAATAACAAATTACCACTCGTTTTTACATTTTCTAATTTTGTTATTATATAAATATATCAGAATTCTAAAGAATGCCGACACATTAACTTAATAGATATGTACAGAACGTTGGCAATTACAAAACGTTTAGATTAACGAAACCAATATGCGATGCATAACAGGATTAGATATTGCGTCCAACAGGATTTGACAAATTAATTGGTGTAAAACAGAAAAAATTGTCCACGCATAATAATCCCCATAAAACATAGTTGCAACGTGTGATATTGCTTATTTTTGACTTTCATAATTAATTTATACCAAAAATAATTTCCGACTGCCCTCAAATAAGGTCTGTGTTTCGTTTAGATTTAGCAAGTCTCTGCGTTTTGATAACCGCGTAAATCGCGTCAGGACAAGGTGACGTTTGTTAACATATTTGCATCAGGCCAGTCTATAAAGAAATATAGTTTACATATAAGTGAGTTTTGATAAGTCACCTTGTCCTTTAAATATTTACAATTTTCAAAAGGGTGATGACTACATGAAACCCACGCCTAATTAAAATCCATATGGATGAAATGAATGGTCACATTTAATGATGAGAACAGATGCTATTGTTATTTAATCAAATACATAATGCTAGCTAGATCATCAAACTTATGGCTTTTTTAGACAATGAGAAATATAAAACTATAGCTAAGCTTAGTCTTAGTTTGCATAATTATCTCCATAGCGATTGAATTTAGTTGGCTGTACAGTTCGAGAGTACCGAAGTCATGTCTTTTTTTGTCCGGAAGGATAGTCTACGAACGAACTAGACGGGGTTATTCAACTCTAGCCCTCTAAACTAGCAAGTTTTGCAAGTATCAAAATTAGCTACAGCCAGCAAAAGAGGTACAGTTTTCTAATTAGTGGCATGAAAAATCAAGCTTTGTCAAAAAATAAACAATCATTTATATTAACATAAACATTAACATGTGAGTCATATGCCACACTGACATAAACTTTATCCCATCTAGCCATTATCATTGAATGGCGCTGGGCTCAAAAAGCACCTTGTTTCCTCCCTCAGGGAACAAAGATTATATATTCAAAGGTTGCCTTTCAGTCGGTTACTACTGGGCCCCAATGGGGACAAAACAGTGACACTAAGCCTGAAGTGGAACACAGAAGGTGCTCAGGCAACCTGCTAAAAGAGGCGCCATTTTGCTCCGAATCCCCCCAAAAAGAAATTTTTCAGCACTGGTGCCACTTCACTAACTGCTTAGAAATGTTGCAAAGTATAAGGTTTTGGAAGGCGAGAGGCATATTGAGAAAGAACATTAGAATCAGACCTTGTATTGAATGCTTATACATTTTTTGGTAGGGGAAACATTTGTCAGGTTTCCATCACTTTTTCTTTTTCAATAGAAGTCCTGTCTAATATAAAATCTATATGACATTTTGATGGAAACATAAAATCTCTACGTATAAAAAAGTTTTCGTGCTTGACATAGGTGGGTTGTTTTGTACCTATTACTAATGCCTTGTTGTAGTCAGGTGTCTGGGAAGGGTGGGGAAAAAAATAGCAGGCAGCCAGCAATAGGTACAGGTAGACCGTTTAGGGTGTTCCTTAATTTCATATTCCTACAAGATGTAACAAAAATATTGGATGGCAAGCGACAGAGAAATGCAAACTTTTCGTCACCTTCAAACAGTGACGATCAACTGACAAATAAAGAAAATGGAAAACTTTTTGGGTGTATACTGAAGATCTCAGTGACTTTAAATGTGGCACTGTCATTAGATACCAAATTTGAAACAAGTCAGTTAGTGACATTTCTGCCCTACTAGATCTCCCCCGGTGAGGAGCAACAACAGCCCAGCCATGAAGTTGTAGACCTTGCAAACTCACAAAGTGGGGCCGCTAAGTGTTGAAGCTGGTAACTCTGTTGCATCATTCACCATAGAGTTCCAAACGGCCGCTGGAAACAACATCAGCACAAGAACTGTGGGTTGGGAACCGTGGGTACCTGAGCAGCTATACGCAAGCCTCATATCAACATGCGCAATGCCAAGCGTCAACTGGAGTGGTGTAAAGCGCACTGCCACAGGACTCCGGAGCAGTGGAAATAGAGTGGAGTGATGAATTATGCTTCACTATCTGGCAGCCTGATAGTGAGGAATCTTGTGGCGGATGCCGAAAGACCGCTACTTGCCGGAATGTATAGTGCCTACTGTAAAGTTTGGTGGAGGAGGGATAATGTTCTGGGGCTGTGTTTCAGTGTTTGAGCTTGCTTCCTTAGTTCCCATGACATTGATAAGGTGGAGGAATTTGATTGGCCTGCAGGGTCCTGACCTCAACTTCACTGAAAACCTTTGGGTGGATGAATTGGAATCACTATTGCAAGCCAGGCCTTCTCATCCAACTCCAGTGCCAGACTCCACATATACTCTTTTGGCTGAATAGGCACAAATTCCCATTTTGGAGGTGCTCCAAAATCTTGTGGAAAGGAAAATGAAGAAACATGGATGTTGTAATGCTGTCAATGTCTCTGGCTTGTAAATTGTGCATACACTTTATATGCAAACTTGATAATTGAAAGGAAACATTGTGACACAATTTTGTTGCCAAACAATTGGTAAAGAAGGTTTGTCCAAGGAAAAACTAGATACGTTGGGTAACTTAATAATGTTAAAGGGATAGTTTGTTTATTTTGCACAACAAACAATTATTTGGTTTGTCCACCTGTTAGAATAGAAACTTTACATCCTCTCTACCTGTCAATGTATACCTCTTATGTTTACTCGTCAGTTTTGTTCACAAATTATATCAATCCACACTTTTTTTCAGGAAGTGTCAATGTCACTTTGTAAACAACCACTTAGCATTCACTAGCTAGAAAGCTAGTTACCTATTTATAGTCAATTTACAGCTTGAACTGTGAAACTTTATTTTCTTGAGAGAGAATGAAAAAAACATCTGTATAATGTCTGACTCTGCATATGACCAGGAAGAATATTTTTCGGGGGACATACATATACAGAGGATGAACTAACCAAACAGGCATCTCTTAGACGAGCTGAGGTTGTGGGTGATGGTGAACTAGTAAATCCTCAACTCTTAACCAGGATGTCCGTAGATTGGTAGTGTAGTTGTGCAAACTTATGCCAACCGAAATTGAATGCTTTTGTTGTAACAAGTGGAAACTTTTGATGCCAATGTTTGAGAACATGAATAGCCCAGTCCTGCAGTTTTCAGTAAATCACACATTGGGTTTCGATGTACAAAATATGTAAAAGAGCTAAATATTTACAGTAAATTGTGCAACTCGTTGAGAACAAAATGATGTAACAACGGTCAATGTAAACCACAACGGGCTGGATTCAAACTCATACCAAAAAAAGAGCACAAGCTGCTCCAACAGGAATTTCATCACAGCAACTCATAATGTGACTCAGGGCATGCTCAGGACAACGTCTGAGAACGGACACCAATGGCAGATGCCAATCGAGCTGCATCATTCTGGGCTTAGTCGGGCCCTCATGCCACCCTCACTAAGTCTTTTTCTGACAGTCTGGTCAGAAACATGGGCTGAATGGGCTGCAAGTACCACCTCATGCTACCAGTAGTGACAAGGACACTAGCAAAATGCAAAGTTAGAGAAGATATAGGATACAGAGAGAGCAATTGTTTGTGGCCACCACCTGCAAAAACAATCACTTTTCAGGGGTCTTGCTGTTGCCTATCCTGTGCACATTTTGTCAATTTCATTTGCACCCAAACAGGTGACATTGATTCACATTTGCTTATGCTTCCTAACTGGACATATTGATATCCCTGAAATGTAATTAACTTGGTGTTATACTGTGATGATTACATGTTCCCTTAATGTTTTTGACCAGTGTATATATGTTTTTGCACGTGTATATATTTTATTTAAATAAATAACATTGAACAACTAGAATCCTTACAGATTATACTATTACTATTACAATATTAAAGAAATATAACGATTTAACAATGATTTACAATAGCCCAAAACACATGTATGCTGTGATTTAGATTCGTTTTTGTTCTGACATGCAGGTATGCACTTTTCACATTCAACTATTCTGAAGCTACACACATCATTGGCTAATTATCCCACTGCACTAATTTACACTGAGGGTAAAATGATATGTTTAAGGAGAAAACGTAGAATGATCCAACTCTCTTCAGGCAAAATGCTGGATTCAATTGAAAGGAGACCATCCCGACTGCCTTGCATAACAGAGTAGTCCCACATTAACACAAGGTTCCTGAAGAAGAAACACAGTCAACTTTCATAGAATGTACTGGAAAGCTACTCTGTCAAAGACAAAATCCAGTTGCTTGAAACCAATAATCAGCAATGTCAATTGTGGTAGGCATGAATCTTGGCCTTCTGCTGGATTTTTAAGGATGTGATCTTATTATCCAGCTCTTCCATAAACCCTTCATCCACAGATTCATTGTCGCCCCCCTCTCTCTCCCCAGCACCTTCTTTGGGTAAAAATATGTGAAGCTGTGTGCGTGCTGGCGTGGGGGCCGCAGGATTTAGTTGTTCACTAGGTAGGCTCAGGCAGGGCTTTCCTCTCACTGTTAAAGCTTCACTTTGAGATGCCTGACGGTACTGCGTCACCAGAGGACGCAGCTCCCTTTGGTCCGTGGTCAGGGCCCGGCTTATTGACCGAGGCTTCACAGTCTTCGGGCTGGGTCGAATGGGGTAGGAAAAGTGGGTGTACTCTGGGGTGCTGCTGCCTTGGTTCTTTCCCGCTAATGGGTCACGCGATTTGCAGCGAGGCGGGGGTCGTTGTCGAACAGGTGGCCAGCGGTTGCAGGAAAATCCTTCGCAAGCTGCTCGTTCCCCCAGAGTGAAGAGCGAGGGCTCACTGATGCTACAAGGAGTCACAGAGGTGGACAGAGAGGAAGGATTTGAAAAGGTAACTCTTTTTCAAGTGAAATAAAATACAGATTGTACAAAGAAAACAAAGGAATAAAATTTTTAGATACTTTAAATAACCTGTCCATTGGTCCATTTAAACAAAAATGTTAGTACTACTCCTAATATCAAAAGGTTTAATGAGAGCATTTACATAACATAACATACTGTAATGCACTCCCTCTGCTTCATTTACCAGCCGGTGCATTAATAGCTTGTTACATTTTTCAAAACCTTCACTCATCGAAAAAGTTCATTATCTGAATGTAGAGGATGGTCTTTGTGGGGATGAGGGCTGTTGGGCAGTTTTTCAATTTGTAAGCTGAAAGCTGGCTATTCTCCAAAGTGTTTCTGCCTGGCACCAGCAAAACTTTGCATGATTCACCAAGATGTTTTACTATCATAGCTTAAAATGATACAGAAGTAAAGCATCAACAAATTGCTGTTTTTCATTTTCTTTTACTCAATAAAGCATCAAGGCAATTTAATTCTTTATATTAGGACACATTTGGGTTACTTAAACAATTATGTGATGGGACTTTCCAATTTGGCTTTTAGGCTAATGCCATAACCTAAGAACTTAGGTTGATTTTGTGTAGAATAAACATTCCTTCCTGTGTCCAACCATTAGTTAAGGGGACATTAGTAGGTAGGAGGGTAGGCTAGTTGTTAGAAAATGTTCATTCAGTCCCTTAGCGAGGCAGTTAACCTTCCATTTCTACCAGGTTGCTGAACATGAGAATGTGTTGCCAGTTATACTAACTTAGGCAAAGGAACCTACCTTAGAGATGGAAAATAAAGAAACATTCTAATGCAATGCATTTCTTGCAATTAAGCAGAAAACACAGCAAACAATCTCAAAAGTGTTCCAAAGTCCCGCAAAAACAACTCTGCGTTTGTCAGCGAGCCCTATACTGGTCGTGTATGTCTTATGGCTACTGATATCGGCTTACCTGAGTGGAGTTGGGGTGGTCTGCCTGTGCTTGGCATTGACGGCAGCCAGTGAAGGCAGCCGGACATCTCTTAGCCGGGTCTCGATAGCCAGAGCACGAGGGGGCACTGAGGTAGACTGGAGGTAGGTTCGGACTAGAGATCTGCTCCTGTGCATGGCTCTTTGATGCCATTGCCCGCTGGTGTCTAGGCTGAAGCTAGGAGGGGCTCCTGCGGTGCTCATGTCTGCCCCAGAAACAGCAGACTGCACAACACTGCCTCAGAAACAGCAGACTGCACAACACTGCCTCAGAAACAGCAGACTGCACAACACTGCCCCAGGAACAGCAGACTGCACCACACTGCCCCAGAAACAGCAGACTGCACAACACTGCCTCAGAAACAGCAGACTGCACAACACTGCCCCAGGAACAGCAGACTGCACAACACTGCCTCAGAAACAGCAGACGGCACAACACTGCCTCAGTGTGTGTGCCAGGAATGCCTGGGGGCGCATGTGCCCAGGTTAGGCTGATGAATCATGCATGCCCATTAAAGATGCATAGGTAAGACCAGCCAGGTGGACACCCCCTACTGTATACCCCCTCCCTCTCTCGCTGTCGGTCGAGGTTCAACTTACACTGCAGGTATCTGGACACACGTTGAACACATGCAGGGGCAAGTGGTCTTTGGACCTCTTGAAAGCCGTTTGGTTTATTTACTCTTCAATCAGACCTTTTTCTTTATACTATTGTTCATTCAGCAATAGCGGGTTGTAATCTGTTTTGCACACCATTCCCATGATGGAGGTCTTTTAAGCATACCTGTAAATATCCCCACAAGACACAAATAATAATAAAACACCTATTTGCGTCTATTGCTTATGGAGAATGTTTTAGTTGCCACGTTTAGTGGTTACTTTATGGGCTTAAGCAAAAAAAGCACAGCATAGGATGTACTTCCTGCGGCAGCTGAAGAAGATCAACCTGCCAAAAACAATGATGGTGCACTTCAACACCATCCATCCTCATCTCCTCCATCACCATCTGGTACGCTGCTGCCACCGCCAAGGACAAGAGCAGACTGCAGTGTATCATTTAAGTCACAGGAACGTGGCTTGTTGCCGCCGACAACAAGGCGTCAATTGCGCTTCTTGAGCACTTTCTGCACTTTATTTAGAGTCCTGAGCCTCCTTAATGTCAATGTGAATGTGCTGCCTAAAGGTATAGAGAAGCGACTCGAGGAGGTCCTGCCTGGAATGATATAAGAGGAACTGACTGGCTTTCTCTAACGATCATGAGGTGGTAATCCCTCTTGATGCAGAGAACCCATGCATCAGAATTGAATGGGAATACCTCATAGTTGTTCTTATGAAGCTTGGGGCTCAATTTAGCTCATGGGTTCTTTTCCTCTGGCCAGTGTCTGTGCCATGACACCTGTTCCGAATTATTTTGCCCTTGAACGCAAGACCCGGCAGGGTTGCCCTCTCTCCCCTTTGATATTTGCCCTGGTTATCAAGCCCCTTTTGATAGCTCTACGAGCAACTTCCGCTTTCAAGGGCAGGGGTTGAATACTGGTTGCTGATGATTTGACCACTCTGTGCAACTAACCCATTTCCCAAAATGTATCTTGTGTGTTAAGTGTTAAATGTTAACCTGCAACCATCCCCCAGGATAGCGGTTTAGGGGATTCAGGAGCACCAGTCCTTATTAGCCCGCAGCTGAGAAGACATTGTGGCTTTGTGGAAATCTGTTCAGCCTCTGTTCAATATGTTTATATTGTGTGCAGATGCTCCCTCCTAGTGTTAAGCTCTAATTTGTATACATTTAATTTAGCAACCTCTTCTAGGCTTTGTTTGTGTCTTAACAAATCATTTGGCATGAAGGATAAGCTCTGGACCAAACGATATTGAGAACATGTTAAGGCAGAGTTCTGACAAACTGTAACTATATAGCCTTCCAGGGAACCGGCGCCAGTTAGCCACAGTGCAATGCAGGTCAAACAAAACAGACCATATTCCATGCTTTTGGTTCCCTTCAGTCTCAGCTTGCAGACATAGCTGGACAGACTCCAACATTGACAGTCAACGAACAGGACGCCAGTGATCCAGCACAGGAAACATGGTCCTACACCCTTAATTATAAGTGGGCCATAAGCTTAAGCATCCGTAGCTATGACATCATACTTACATATTTGCATGTTTTAATCTTGTTATTCAACATTTAAATAGGACTATATAAAATGAATGATAAAGGCTACAATTCATTTTACACAACAAAACCCTTTCACTAAGATATGTGGACGGGCACCATTCAATTACCAATTGTTATACTTCCAAACACTACCATCAATTACACTGCTATTAGAAGAGCAAAGTATTCCCTGAAATAAATCAATACACACTTAAATAAAAAATGGAGACATTTTCAAGTTTAAACTTTTATTCTAATGATCCTCCCACTGAAGTTCAGGGCTTCAGGATGCCAGTTAGATCCCAGTGCAGCATTTTCTCCTGTCCAGCTCTATTCAAGAAAGTGAAGAAATTTAATGGGTCACTGAAATAATGCAGGCGATAAGCAATCAACACAATACTATGGTTCAAGACCGTTAAACTTACCTGCAGATCCTTGCTTTAGGACAGACCATATCCACGCCTTAAGAAACCGGACGGTCATTGCTTAGGTGCGTAATGTCTCTTCTGTTTAACTGCACAAAAGATAGTAAAACATTAGTCAAAACCAGTCAATAATTAATTGATGAAGTATTAAAATACCTAGTCTACCATTGCATGAATTCCCTTAGCATGCGTCATTAGCAATGACTTATGTTTAGCATAGCCCCCATGCAGATAGCTTACCAAGATAGATCAGGGAAGCTCCTCAGCCTCCTTCAATCAATCCAAGTCCCTGCAGTGACAAATAGACAATGAGCTTGCAGCTAGGAACAGAGGAAGGTGATCAAGACACACACAAACACACACACTAATTACTGGATAAAGGCTAAACTACAAACTACTATTTAAGGTCTACAAGCTGGACAATTTTTTTAATTTACAATGCATTGTATGTAAATAACTGAAAATAATACATGGGCCAATTAATTTAAGACATTACTTACTATATATTACCATCTTAACACATTTACAAACAGCCCCAATAAGGCTTCATTTAGACAAAGTAAAAATGCAGCCTAAGTCACTTGAGTCATGTTTGAATTTCCTTAGGGAACAGGCAAATACATAACCATAGCCATGACACTTGCACTGCAAATACGTGAGGACTGAAAACCTACAAAGCAAGGTAAGCTTGACTTGGTTGACACTGGAAAATATAATTGCACCCCCCCCCCCCTCCCCTCCCCCAAACACCAGGATTTCGCATCTATGACGCTTTCACCTTATACATCATGATGGGCATTTGCGACGGCGATCTTGCAGAACGAGTTTGGGAAGGGGAGTGCCCCTCCAGCAGTGGCCTGAGGCCGTGAAGGATAGTTCTGGCATCACACTCTGAAGATGATATGGACGAGACTGGCGACTCAAAAGGAGACTTCGAGGGGAAATGGATCACAGTGCAGACAGTCGACAGCCCGGGGGCTGATTTCACTGCTCATGGTAGCGTACTTCAACAAGACGCTTAGTCCAAAATGGAAAGACACGTTTGCCGCACGAGACACTGTTTACATACAAGCTGCTGCACAAATATGGTTGGTACAGTCCTCGTGAACTGTACCTAACACTTTACAAATGGCTGGCTGGTCACTGGCTTGAGAAGACGAACGCCACAAGGGAGGGAAAAAACGGGCTGCCATTTTTGGACAGTGCCACAGGTCTTTCGGAATCACAGAAACAGCACCCTACTGCGCATGATAGATGCCACACTTAAGTCAAGTGCCAAATGTGCTTTTTAAGCATGGCTAGGTAGTGAACCCAACCCAGCCCCATGTAGTCCATTTCAGTGGATTAACACCAGAAAATACTTTGTGGTTTAACTTGACAATTCACAAGTTGCATTTGATAAAAGCTACCATTCCCAGTCTTGACTAAAGCGTTGTCAAGTAGAACCCCCCTATCTGCATCAGAATTCAGTATCATGTTATTCACATAACTACCAAAAAAAAAGTACATGGTCATAAAACCTTTTTGATCTTCCAAAACTGCAGAGGAGCTAAGAGTTCATTAAATCCCAATAAGGATCATCCTCACATAGGGAATATTAACTACGCTATCAACCGTAAAAACACACCCATCTCAGGGCTTTAGTGTTATAATAAATAGCCTGGAGAAGAGAAGTTAAACATATGCATAGGTAAAAAAGAAAATGGGGATGCATCAATTGCTTTAAATGTGGATAATTACTGAGACCAAATCTGCATTCAATGGGCTCTTATTCAGTAGATTGTTTAGCTTGAGTCCCGTGTCCTGTTTTAATGTACTTACTTCCGTTTCAGTTTTGCGAAAACCTTACTACATTCATATCGAGGCAATATAACATGTACAATTAAAGAATGTGTCATTCAATTTACACCCATTTAGACTGTATTAGAGTACTTTATAAAATGTTTACAATATACTAATTCTATCATATGTTTCTGATGAAATAAAAAATATCCGAAGCAAGTGCATCCTTAAAAAAAAAAAGAATCTTACGTAGCTAGTCAAAGAAACCACTACAATCATCTTAAATTACATTAATTCAGGAAAGGTACGTCAAAATACTTTTCTAGCCCCCAGCAGTCACGTGTCTCTCATAACAGGGCAAACGGTGCTAGAACAGAAGTATAAAGCCATTCCAAAAATAATCAGAAAAAAAAACACTGCACCAGTGTGAGTGCATTGGAAAGGCAGTAAAAATCTGAAAAAAATGCACTGCCAATAACTTGTTAGGGCCCGAAGTGTCATCGATGCTGTAATGAAAACTGGACAAATACCCCAGACCATCAAAAACAGTCCATGGTATGTTCAAGGGCACATCAAGTAATCATGATTCACACTTTCTCATACAAAAAAGTAGTCAAGGGAGCATCATGTTGTGAGTATGGTTTGGTTTGTATCAAAGCCATATTGTTTTGCTGCACGATACACATTACCTAAGGCACTTAGGGGTAGAGCTACATGATTTAGGACTATGTATCATGGCCAGCTATATAGACCAAGTGAATTTTCTGCTTTATTTCAGATATACACCAGACTTTCGATAAGCGTCAAAAATGGCTACCATTGCTTGATACAAGTCATGATCACTAACCCCCCCCCCACAACAACCAAGAAATGTATTCCAACTACAAACCGGTCCCTCCTACAATGCCACAAACTCATCAAAATCCCCCCAAAACGAGTCCAAAGTTGCCTTTGGTTTCAGGTTGTTACCGCTTGAAAATTAGCATTTGCAAAAACAGTTACTTTGATTTAAGTGAACTGAAGTTGAAGTGATACACCATCATACACTACTTAGGATTGAGCCAGTGACACAGCCGTCCGTATAAGTCGTTCCATACAAAAGATCTGCTTTAGTCAAAACGGAAAATGCCAGATACTGCACAGGCTAACACGCACACATTGCCACACGTTCACATACAGAGGGAGGAACAAGTTCTGCACTGTGAATCCATTTTTCAGAAGTGTGATGCCAGGACCCCTGTGCGTCATATCAGGTAATAGGAAGGTAGAACGGTTAACAGTTTTGACATTTAAAGAAATCATAAACGGGAACACTTACCTTTTCTGCGTCTTTGCAAGCATACCTCTCGCTGCACACAAGTCCAGGTTCTATTGTCCACTGACTTCTGCAGAACTACTCATCCTCAACGCAACCAACTGCTGGAGCCTCTACTGTGGAATGGGGCAGGCTGGCTGATGGACTTTATTGTACAGCTACTGCACCACCATGCACTCAAGACATTACAAAAACAAGCCTCTCACTCCCCATAGATATGCAGGTCTCCTGAATCTGCTGAAGGGTGACGATGAATATGTGGAAGTTCTACTGCAGACTCCCAGAGGGTGTACATGTCATTGAGACAAAGCTATTTTGAAACTTATGGTCAATGCGGAGGCAAAATAGCAATAATAAACAAATTAAAGGATGTTTATCAGTGCCACTAAAAGGTGCGTATAAAGAAAACAACTTGTATCTTCACCATTAGTTTGTCTTCTCATCAGATATTCTATCTGCAAACATTACATAACCAAGTGGCTCAAATACAGACCCCTTGGTAAGTTGTTACAGATGCACTCTGGGATCTTAAGCAAATTGGTGTAATATTGGATTAAAAAAATAGTGCATAGTCCAATACATACACAGCTGATGGTACATAGTGGTCCATGTTACCCTCACTTCTCCATATTGAGGACTATAACTACAACCACTTTCCAATCTGTGTGGAGGAATTCAGAATTTTATAACCAAACCATAAAACAAAATGCTAAAGAACCTCAAAAATCCTATTAGCCTATATGTTTCATTAAATGGTGACCAACATCTGAAATGAAACCCCATAGCATTTCTAATAGACTAATCCTAGTCCCATTTATAAACTAAATTAACAAACATTATTTCACTTTTTGTTTAACACCACTACTTAACTCTTCACAGATTGCACCTGCAATGGCAATGAGAACAAATTCTATAGATACAGCTGCCATATTGGCATTAGACAGTGGCTAACTACACTTATGTCTACATTATATTATAAGAAAATAACTTTGCCAAAGGGTTTATAGTTAAAAAATATTTTGTCAGGCTGCAATGTTATTATTTGCTACCAAATTTGAAAAAGAGTAATCAGCTATGCTGAAATGAGATACAATTCAGGGGATTTTCCTCATTAAAATAATTAATATATAGCATTCAACATAGTGAAAAAAATAAGGTTTTGCTGTTATCCGTCTTTAGCGATGGAATCATAATTTCCAAACATCATTAATGCACTGAAATTATCCAAAAGCAGCAGAGTGCATCTTTAACATGCATCAAGGTTGGGCCACAATTGGTGGGGGGGGGGGTATCCCCGACATTGGCCTGCTCATCAGTTCACACGCTGTGAATCCTTCCATTATCACAGAATATCAAACATTTCAAAAAGTCGGATTCATCTCCTAGCTAATTACTTCTACGGCCATCCTCACAACAGGTTTTCTATAACTCTACAGTAGATGGCGAGATGCCACTAAGAACCCCAGAAAAAGCAAACCAAAACATCTAAGCCGTAAACATACCAAGAAAAACCAAGCCCCGATTATTGGTATGCTTAGTTTTCAGCCATTATGTCCAGTTAGACCTAGCCAATCTTACAAATGAGTTAGACTTGCTAGAATTGCATGTTATAATACTGTATTTCTCCCAATTTCATTTAAAGTTAAGCTAACGAAGCCATTAAAGACTTCCAATGCAATAACATCATGAAATTCAACTCAATGTAACCAGTAAATATTTAAGACATTAGTCTTCATCGGGTTGTTCAGTTTAAGCCACAGGAATTCACTTTATTAAGGTCTACTCATTAAGGCCTATGCCTTTGTTTAGAAATGTCTCTTTGCCACCTTAAGAGACCAAACCTGTCAAAAAAGGCACAGAAAACACACACAGGAATAACATTGAAGGTTTTATGGTTTACATAACTTTGTCATGGTATCCAATCAAGGTACTCAGTGTATAGCCAACCGTATTAGTAATTTGAGTGACATAGAGCACTATCATGACCAATCTTTGTGCTGTAACGATTGATTCTAAGTACACAGGGAATGGTGCAATTTCAGAAATAAAAAGTTTAAATGTTAGGAACCAATGTTCTTCTGGAATCATAATACCTTCCTATTGCTTCCCATTTCAGTTCCTTTGTAGTGGATGAAGAATAAGACAAGAGCCATCTTCTGACTGCCATGCTAACCAGTCCCACATTTAATTCTGTCTAATAAATTAGTTCTTACAGACGCAGTATTAGGGGGCTAGCATATCAATTAACATCTTCATACATTTTTAAAAGATCAGTTCAAAAACACACGTCTCTAAACGTAATGTTTCAATGAATGTTTCGGACATTAACGGCTCTGCTCATATGATACTGGAAATTACTAGTGAAATAATTTAGATCACAACCCTATTTATATCAGCCTCTAAATCTCAAAAGGTCCATTTAACAAAAGTGTTAAAGTAGGCTGAAAGGGTTAGCTAGTATGTCCTATAGCTGCTTCAAGGGTGAATACACAGGCTAAAGTTTCCCAGAACTGAAATTCAGGGAAACATTCTTGATATTGCCCCCCAAAAAACATCGTAGTATGATACATTACATAAATTCATACACTGGAATGAAACAGAACACATTATGTAATGTTAAGAGATGTAAGTAATGTAATGTTAAGTAATGCTTTGCGACATTAACTTGTCAAGGACCTTCCACCTCCATTCAATGTTATGTAGCTGGGTGGGGAAATAAAAATAAACAAGCTCAATATAGTCCATGACAACACAAGCAGCATGTCAAAGACCTTGGATTAGCCAAATAGGCCTGCTTGAATTTAAGAGAACGGGCACCCTTTTTACACAAGGCCTAACTTGCGATCGGTGTTATTGAATTCCAAACCTTCACAGAAACAATTTGAAGACCAGCACAGGAAATAAGACCGTGAAATACAGGTAACGTACTCCATTCATTCAAGAGGCTCAACTCCACCAAAATCTGCATTGAAAATGTCCCTTTCCAAGGGTATTCCAAAATATTCAAGTGTATATAAACAAACTTCACTAAAATTAGTAACGTTTGGCACCAGCACTGCCAATTAAAATAAAAAACTATTTCTAATGGGCCTAATTAACTTTAAAGTATATATATAAAAAATATTTATAAACTAAGTCTCCATCCAATTTGAAACGCGCAAAACCTAAACACATTTCCCTTCCAGTAGAATTAAAAACTGGAAAGACTTAAATGCAGGGGTTGATCACGTAGTTCATATACAGTACTTTAAATGAACCAAAACATTTAACAAATTTGAGGGGAGGGGGTTAATCCAAATCACTGCACGCTTTCTTGGTGGGACGAAGTTAACTACACATCTAATGGTTAAATAATTTCATTTTACTAAAAACAAGCATTATTATTTAGTAAAAGGTCTTCATTCGAAATATACCTAAAATGCTGAATTGACATCAGGTTCTGTTGTCCCATTTAAATCACATCAGAAGCTGCTGATCAGTTCTATTATAAATGTACCGTTCACCCTCAGAAAAGACATCAACATTAGGCCAATGTAAATGCAGGTTATTGATAAACCAATTTAATAAATATATAAACTATGCTAGTATTACTAAAACAAGGCATGTAAATGCTTGCTGAGCTTATTTAGGTTATCAAATCTGATTAGGCTAAAATAAAATGTAAGAGGGTTTGGATAGAACCAATTGAAGTCTTTATTGTAAAGTTACATGTCTTTACTTCAAATTTTTCAACGGCACAAAACACAGCCATAGGAAGGTGAGAAAACGTTACAATTACCACCACTTACGACACGAGTCACAAAGCATTATACAACTGGAAAGGAAGTCATACATAGGTTGAATCGAGCTATATGTTCACTGAGGGTGACCAATTTATCAAATTCACACTACTCCAAATACAAAAAAAAAAGAAAATAAAATAAAAACCTAACCTGCCATAAAATGAATGAGTATTCAGGCTAAAATGCAAAGAAATTCGGTCAACTTAAATACAACAATGACTAAAGACTGTCACCAAGTTCAGAGAATCTACACAAAAATTGCCGTGAGTGACACTGAACAGATTTAAAAGCGGGGCTTCTTGGCAGGCCCATCAAACTCCTCACGGACCCTGCCAAACCCTGGGTTGTTGGGACCCATTCCCCTGGGGCCTCCCTGAGGGAAGTTGCGCTCATTGCGTGGCTATAGGATTCAATGGCCACACCAAGTGGGCAGTTTGGTGGCGGAGGGGGGGCAGTGCAATGGCACGCAGTTCAAGTCCATATGCAGGGGGGAAATGCGGAGAGGGGTAGGGAGAGGGGTTTGTTTGAGAGCCATTAAATAAAAACAGCAGGAGACACGTCCAAGGGTAACGTTCGTTGAAATAGTTCCAATACGCAGATCCACAGGTGCCACAGGTAACATACGGAGAAGGAAGAAAGGGTAATGTTTTCGTTAGTTAGGTCCTACCGTCGTTTGCGTTTCATGCCAAAGGCTGGGCTTTATCACTACTGGCATCAGGTGGAAAACTTCCAAGGAAACCTGTCAATTTGCTATGGGTTGAAGGAAGGTGAGGTTGATGCCAAAAACCGAGTAGGCCAGACTGACTCGGTAATAAATTCAACATGCTGCAATTGCACAAAATCAACTCAGGTCTATCTTTCCAATATCACTAATACCTTGGTTATTTTCTTGCATCAACTTGGTTACACTTGCATTATACAAGCAAGAACTATGATAAAACTACTATATCCCTGGCAGGGTAAAATATTTTTACTTTTCCTACACCGGCCATGCTCACCTTTGATGAGCTGAATGGGAATACATGTTATACATCTTATGTACAAGTTCAGAAGTTAGACCAGACCAACATCCAGTTGGTTCCTTCAGTCTACAGGGCTCTTCCCACCCACACCAACTACAATAATTCAGCAGTAAGGAAATATACTGGCACATGGGTGGGGAGGGGTCCTAGCAGTTAAGTCAGCCCCTTGAAATGTGGTGGCAGATTTTGATTATCCTAGGTGAAAAAGACATTTTAGTATGCATACACACATCCCGTTTGTAAAAACGTGCTTTGGTGGCAACATACGTTCCCAATGTTAACGGTATCATTTTCTACTTACAGCACTGGAGACCAAGTCATCCTAACACATGAAAAATGGGCTACAAGTGATGTGATCTAAATTAACTAGACTGACTTCACAATGTCCTTTTCAGTTCTGATAAAGATGTGGAAACGCATGAAGAATAAATGCCCACATTTTTCTATCATTAAATGTGTAAGAAAGTAAACAAAAAATATGTTAACTGTATTGTGTAAGAATTTGCCTTAATGCAAATAAGTTTATAAATAATCTACAACTAAACTTTGTGTAAATTTGCAATGGAATTTCAGACAATTCCAAGCATGTTGTGCGATGCTTGCAGTAGACCACGTATCCGACAACTAATGGTTTAACAAACAAACAAACATCTCAAACTGAAGTACCACAATAAAAGCATGGACTCAGTGTATAGCTTACAAGGAATACTGGAAAACTAAATGTACAATCTTGTTTCCATCTGGAGACAAATTCCAACCATATCGTGCATTGGCAGCAGACTAGTTTGTGTTCATCATCCTAAAGTCGAGGCAAATTGATAGTTGACAGTACAAAACTGTTGACTACAATTCCAAGCGTATTAATTTACTATACAAGATATTCAAAAATGACGCCCACAGCGGATACAGGCAGGTGCCTACATCCTGAGCCATTCCTTAAAGCATCCAAAGGCAAAGCATATCGCACTCAGTTCTTGTGTGGAGCATCCTTGTTAGTAGCACGTTGTGTCAAATAACACATTTGTTTCAGAAAGTCAACCTGCACTAAAACCCTTAATCTGAATTGCTTGGACACAGAGGGGGCGGGGGAACGTTACAACAACTAGGTAGCTAATTTATGTCACGAACACTGTTCACAACTGTGTTTCACAGAGATCACACTCGTACCCTTTCATGTTATAGCATGAAGTGTAGACAGTGTAGAAGAGCTACAACAAAAAAGTATATATACATACATATAAAAATGTTTCCACTAACTGCCAATGAAACAAAACAAATGCTGCCGTCGGCTGAAGTGATTCCTCTTGCCAAGAAGATGTGCCTGTCAAGCTCAGACAAGACAGGGCTTGCAATAGTGGTCCATTAGGCAAATGAGCTTTGCCAAAGCATTAAAAAGCAATTCACTGGGTTTAGTACAGGTTGAATCTATTCAGTCGAAATTATAGCCAGTGACAGTTGAAGAACTGAGGCGAAAATGCTGCTGCTGAAAAATACTGAAGACAAAAAAATGTATTCTAGGGCAACGTGGCACAGACACCTCAGAAGAAACTTGCAGCACACAGCCTGTATTTCTTGCTGCCATACAACTTCGAACTGTGCCGACTGGAGCAAAACCAACCACTTCACTAACAGCGCACAGGCCGTGTCTACACGGGCAGAAGAAGTCTATAGGTTAACCAGACACATTGATGCAAAGGTGTATGAAAACACCAAGGGGGGAGGGGGGGCTGTTGAGTTGGACTGCCAGTGAAAACGTAGCAAAGTACCAATAGCAGTGGACAAACCCACCACTCACTGGGCCCTGTTATTGGTGGTACTATTTTGGATACCTTACCATTTCATTGGGCATCATGGCGCCCCCAGCATTTGGTCCCCCCATGCCTTGGTGTCCCATGGGAAACTTTTGGTTGGGTGAACCAAAAGGATTATCTAGCAGGGACAAATGGAACATGTTACACACTAAAGAGGGAAAAGGTTGACGCAGAACTTTTAGCGAAAGTCTAAGGTTGTTACGAAGTTCACAACATTTCTGATGGCAAAAACAAAGGACCAATATATAAGACGCAAGACACTAATTTATCCAGTAAACAAGGTAGTGTGTGCCACACTATTTATCTACATCCCTCAAACGTTGGCAAGGCTGAAAACAAATCAGCTGGAATTGTATAGAGTATTTAGCAGAATTTTCCCTTTATTGACACCAACAATCCTGCAAGATACGCCGAACCCCCAAAAACCCAGACTATTTCTTAAAGACACACAAGTTGGTACTTACCACCCATGCCCATGGCTCCGCCCTGATTCATTCGCATATCCCTCTGACAGCAAAAAAGAAGAGTATGCATAAACTCAAATGCTTAATCAAGGGGCAAAATCAACTCTGCTCAGCTTTACTGTCCCCTACCGTATCCATGAAGTTGCCCATTCTGTAGGACTCCTCACGCTTACGGCGGATTTGCTCTTCAACCTCCCTCTGACGGAGCATCTCCTCCTCACGCATGCGACGCTCTTCCTCCTGCCTGTTATGCACACTGCCATGAGTCAGTAAACACACCCTAATTAATGAATGCAGTTTGGATTAAACCATCCTTCAAACGACTTTGAATACCTTATCTGCATCTCTTTCCTCTTCTGCATCTCTGCACTGTGCATCTCCTCCATGCGCCGAAGCTCCTCCTGCCTCCTCAGCAGATCTGAAGTGTGAGAACACAAGTAAGGCAAAGATCATCCAACAGGACATTGATCCGGGGGCATCTGACCACCGAATCAATACCCGTCATGACAATCTGTTCCCAGACCTAAACCCTGTGGACACTTGTGGGATGAGCAGAAGATTCCAAGGTCCATAAGCAGTCAGTGAACACAGCAGGTGCTGCATCCACAAATGCAAGTTAAAACGGTACCATACAAAGAAATCATATATAAACAACATCTAAAACCGGTGCCAAAAGAGAAAAGAAGCATTGCAAGACAACAGGAAGTTGTGTTTCAAAGGGGCATTTTCCAAATTCAATAGCATACCTCATTTTCAACATTTGATTTGGTGGCTTTGTACTATATTAAATTACATATTGGGATAAATGATTTGCCCATAATTTCATTCATATTTTTGGAAATGGGGGAGAAAAACAATTGTTAACATCTTTGTTTTTTTTCTTCTTCCGTTGGATAATTTTCGGTGGTGGCGCCTGTATTACATCTTCGATTACATAATGAAGTAATATTATGTGTAGACATAGTTGAGTGCAAACCCAGGTGTTCAAAACCCAGGACAAATGTTGGTGTGCCCCATTGTTCTAGTCCGCCATTAGAATAAGTGGCTGTCACCCAAATGAGGCTTACCCTGACGGAGCATATTGGCCTGGTGTTCATGGAAAGCATCTTCCATTTCACCCTCCAGTTTTTCACGGGCTTCGCGGATGTTCTTCTCCACCTGCTGGCGCTGCTGCTTCTCCATGTCGTCCAGTGACTTCCAGCGCTGAGAGTATTCAAACTCAAACGTGCCAGGACGAGCAAACCTGGGTGGCTCCTCCCGCTCCCTAAAAACAAAATAAAAAAATGACATTTGTAAAAGCTAAAAGAGTAATCATAACATACCAAAGTCCGTGACTAAATATAAGTAAGCCAATCAGTAAAGGACAAAAGCCAGATTGGCTTTTTAACAGCTGCGACATATGTTGACCGAGCCCCCGACCATGTTGAGGACCATCTGGTTAACACTGATGATAGAAGTTAAAATGGCATGACCAAACATTTGGTTTAGCAGCGTTTCCACATCAGGATCACCAACCTGAAATTAACTAGGAACATTCACACTACTGTCGTAAACAGCTAATAAATGAACAGATATGACTTTTGCGGTAATCAGCACCGCAGGCTCTGTGAACCATAACAACAAGCAGTAGCAACCAACGCGTAAAACAGTCAGGATCCATAATCTGAAATAGCATGTCCAAAGCCACTTCATGTGTACAGGGATTAGTCTTACTTCTGATAGTTGGGGTTCTTCTGAGCTAGTTTCTCTGGTAAACCATCTTCATCATCATATTGTTCTAGAGGTTCAACAACAATTGGACGAGGAGACCTAAATATAAAGAGTATCAAAATCAGCGTTAGAAGCATTCGAACCATGAATAGAAGCATTATTTGCATGTGATGTGCTAGTGATACAAGTAATGTAAATAACCGTACGAGGTAAGCAAGAAGACTCCATCGTTGCAGCGATCCAGGGCCTTCCGTGCAGCAGGCTTTGATGCAAATTCAACAATGCCCTTGCCAGTGGAGCGCCCGCGGTCATCTACTATGACAACAGCCCGCTCTACAACTCCAAACTGAGAGAAGGCCTCATCCAGTAGCTCATTAGAAACAAACGGTGACAAGTTCTTCACGGATAGTGCTGCTGAGTGTGTTGCAAACCGCACCCGGAGTTGTCTGCCTTTCATGGGCACATCATCCAGCTCAGCTTTGGCGATCTCTGCCAAAGCACGTGATTCCTAAAATAGTGAATAATGTTTGGGTTTTAACATCAAACCCAAGAACAGTAAGAAGCCCCTACAATAATAACAAAAAAAGTACTTACCAGGCGTATGAAGCCAAAACCTTTGTTTTTGTTGATGAAAATCTCACTGGGTTCTCCATATTTTGCAAATAGTTTCTTGAATTCTTCATCAGAGATATCGCTGGGCAGATTTCCAATGAAAAGGCGACATCGTTGTGTGTATGTCTTCTCGCCTGGTCTCCGTAGCAAGGACAAAGTGGCCCTCAACTCCTACAGAAACGTACACTGAGTTTATATTCATATAATAATGCCAACCGCAAGCATGTTGTGAATTTAAAAAAATGCAGCGGGTATCATCGTGAAATGGCCTCTAAATGAAAAATAACATACCGCAGACCATAGGCTACTAAAAAACGATACGTAACTACTCCAGTTGTACTAAATCATGGTAATCATGGATGCAGTTAGCACTACCACCGTAGACATTTAAAAGCTAGAGTACTCGACGGCATCACCATCCCCCAACCAGGTTCATAAAGGCGAAACATTTTAAGACGTAGATGGCCGGTTCTGTGGGTTTCTGCTCAACAACTTGAAACCGGGTCGTTTCAATACAAACGTAACAAGGCATTTTATTAACAGCAAATTGTACTATCCCTGCAAGAAAGTCGAACATGAGCGTTGCAACTATCAGCATAAGGTAGAGAGTGGTTGACATAAAATGGCCGACGTGTTTCCAATGTTACCAGGAGAAGTAGCTATTGCTGGCATCGCGTTAACGTTACAGTTCGAATGAAACATTTTCAACAAAAACGGTCATACAGAAATATTTAGCTAACTATATTAAATAACCTAACGATATAATATAAATAACGTACAGCAACAAAACTCGTTAGGCTAGCTACTCACCTTGGGATGCTGGTCTTCTTCGACTTCGGCCTTTTGTGCGTTCTGAAGTTCCTTCTGTGGTTCAGGTTTTCTGTTAAATTGGGCCGGTTTATGGGCATTACCATTGTTGTTATTGTTGCCGGGGCCCTGTCTTTGCTGGTTCCTATTATTCATTTGGTTTGGTGGTGGTGATGAGATCGCCGGTTTTGGGGGAACAGTCTTCGGTGGAGGGGCCTGGATTTTCGGTGGGGGGGTCAGAATTTTCGGTGGCGGAGCCTCGATTATTGGTGGCGGCGCCTGGATTTTCGGTTGCGGCACCTGGATTTTCGGTTGCGGCGCCTGTATCTTCGGCTGCGGGGCCGGAATCTTCGGTGGGGGGGATTGGATTTTCGGTAGGGGGGATTGGATTTTCGGCTGCACTGCCGGCTGCGATGCTACTGCAGCCGCTGCTGCGGCCGCAGCCGCCGCGGCGGCCTGCTGCTGCTGTACCGGGCCCTTCATGGTAAGAGCTGGGCCAGGAGTAGGTGGTGGTCGAATCGGTTGAGCGCCTGGCTGGGCAAGATGTTGTTGAACTGGCTTCTGAGGGGTCATCTGAGGTACCTGATTAGGTGGCTTTCCAAAGTTACCGGGATGAGGCCCTCTTTGAAAGGGGTGTGGGTTTTGCCTAAAACTGTTCAGATTCCCCATTCCTCCACGCATTGGACCGCCAGGTCCAGGACCTCCCCGCCGTTGAAATCCTCCACGGTTATTTCCTCTAAATCTGTCCCGAGACATTTACGCGATGCAAGATCACAGGATAAAATATGAAATATAATGGTAAACGAACAATTGAAGTCTGTGGATACGTTAACTAACTGCTATTGTTCAGGCAGTTCTTCTCCTGTTGTAAAATGGCGACTGGGAATGTCGTCGTACTCCAGTCAGTTTCAAAGAAAGCATAGCTATTGCGCATGCGTATCTACGCCCATTTCATTTACATATTAGGGCGTCATGTATTTCATAGGTTCTCTTATTGCATTTTGAAATGTAGGATTTTTTAACAATGTAATCAAATATTATTATATAAAATAGAATGGGAAATGTAAAATCTAAATTATAAATAATAGAATAAAAACATGTAAGGCATTTCTGTCTTTTAACGATTTATTTTACAATTTCATATTTCACAATTTATTTTATGGTTGCTGTCACTTTGATATCTGTCATTACTGAATCCGTAATTGAATCTGTCACTTTCACCCATCGTTGTCCGAGTTCTACCGAAAACTGGCTTGGTGAATAAACTTTAGGCGCTTAGAAATCAACATGGCTGCACTGGATGACTAGGTGTGTAAAATGATTTCTACAGCAGTGGGAATTAAAACTGCCGAAAGTATAAGGAGAAATGCTCACAGGCTATTTACGTTTGTGTACAAAATGCATACAGAACATTTTATTTTATCTCATGAATCCAGCAATGTAATGGTGAATCTCAAACGGACCCCCCCTACACTTAGCCCACCCTTTGCACGTCTATGTGCCCCTCCGCCATTTGCACAATTGTCTCATAGCTGAGACAATGAACATGATGAAGGATGCAAGGGCCAATTAGATCGAAGTGGTATTACATAAGGCTCCAGATTATGTTCGATCTTGCAAAGTTTCACACAAAAGAATAGTGTGCCAGATGATGTAATGTATTTGTTTACATCGAATTTTGAGACAATTTAGATTTTGTTCAAATTATCCTCATGTTTAAACTATACGAGGAATATGTACATTTTAATTTCATGCTTGTTTTATTAGATAAACTTGGATAATTAATTGCCAAATGTAATTCCTTTTTGTGCCCCACAGTTAATGCTTTTATTAAGTCCCCAGCCAATTTGTGGAAGTCACCCTCTGAGTTTCATCAGCAGCATGTGACCATGGAGGTTGGCCCAAGCAGGTGGGAAGTGGAAAGGGGCTGATTTAGGATTTGTGGTACATGTTGTTTTTATGATTTTTGTTCTGTGTAAAAACAAACGCATACAAATTAAGATCCACATTGTTCAGATTTGCCCTAGAAGCACAAACACAAAAGTTTCCACAAATGATGTAATATTGCATTGTATTTTGTGGGGGCCAGGCCTCTCTGTAACTAAGAATACAACTTCCTATTCTATTTAGAACAAGACAACAATCGTAAACAACCAGCATAACTATCATCACTGAACAAGACTAAAACAATAAATTACAACAGAATAATGAATTAGTGATTGAGGCTGGATAACCTAAGATGGGTTCAATGATAAATGCTTTTAGTTACAATGCCCAACAAAACTGTATAAAGGGTTTCCTCCTTGCACACCTCTCATGCAAATCAAACTTGTGCTGTCTTGTTCTTATGGAAGATTCAAGTACTTTGACATCAATTGTGCAAGAGCTACCTATAGGTCACATAATACAATTTTAGGACTGTGGGCTGAACTTGCTAGGAAGGCCTGACCTTGGCATGTTAGCAGTGGTTTTAAATGTTCTCCACTTGTACATTATTTTTGGACAGTAGAATGGCTGAGGAATGACTGAAAAATAATTAAATGGAGAGTTCTGGAACAGCCAAGTCAAAGCCCGTATCTTAATCCTGTTGAGATGCTGTGGGAGGATTTGAAACGGGCTGTGCATGCAAGAAACCCCACAAACATCACACAGCTGAATACATTCTGTATGGAGGAGTGAGAAAAACATTCTCCCAATCGATGTCAGAGAATTGCAATACCAGCTATAAGGGCATAGGCTGTCATAACTTTTTCTTTAGTAAGAAATTGTGTCTTTGTAAATCTTTTGTAACAAAAATGATATCATGGTTAAAATGAAATTGTTTTTGGTTCAATTACATCACCTTTATCTATAGATATTGTTTGAAAGTATTGATATGTCCATATTTCTTAAAAAATAACATAATATCTAATGGGGTGTCTTAATTTTTTCACATGACTGTACATTCTCATATCTACTCTTTTATATTGTGTTTATAAAGTAGCTTCAAAATGTTATTATGTATATAATAAAAAGGTACCAGGACACCTGGAATCATTGCCAAATAAATGAGCACCTATTTTTAAGACTCATGACATTGTTATAAGTTCAAATAAATAATAAATACTAATTTAGTACCAAAATTAGCAAATTACAAAATACATTGATCTACTGCCAATTGTCTTTCCAGACACTGGTTGTGTAAACATTCTCTTAACCTCTATAAAATACATGAAATATTAAAAATCAATTTCACACGTGCCCTTCACTTCACTCTCTGATCTCTCAAAGCTGTGATATACTGGAAATCTATATTTCAGACTTGGTGTCTGATCCGAAATCATGGAATTGACTTTTTAAACAAGGAGAATATGAATGCCCACAAAATGTAAAGTTAACCCATAATTAAATGAGACATACAGACTTGGTCAAATTAGTTATGTCTATACTTAAGAAATAGAAATCACTTTGCTTTCGATATTCTATTTAAGATAATATTGTAAATAAGAAAAATAAAAATGGCATGGACAAAAATTATGGTACCCATAACCTAATAATTTGTTGCACAACCTTTAGAGGCAATCACTGCAATCAAAGACTTCTGCACCTGTTAACAGCTATTTTGATCCACTCTTTCTGATCAAATTGCTCCAGTGGTTTCAAGTGTGATAGATGCTTCTCCAGACTGCAAGTTTCTGCTGTTTCCATAGATGTTTGATAGGACTCCCATGAGGACTTGCAGGCCACTTGCAGCTATTGCTTTTCATGCAGAGATTTTGCAGCCGCAGTTGGACTTGGGCTCCATCTAGAGCCAGTGCTCACTCTCTCTGGATTCCAGAACTGGCATGAAGCACATATGAGGTTCGAAGCTCATAATGCAAGTGCAGCACATATATTTTTTCTAAGGAGGCATGGTGTGAATTTAAACAGATGATGCACAAAAACACAAAAACATTCTTGGTAAAGGACATTGTAAAGTGGGCAAAGAAAATCATAATTTTATGTAATAAAAATGTTTATAGCGTTGAGCATTTTTTATCAAATTTTATTGTTTATTTAATTATGTTCCTGTTAAAATAGTATTAATTACGCAAAGCAGTGCATTACAGCCTCAAAATAGTATTGCCTTCATTCAAAATACATACATTATTTCATCATTTTAGTTATGGGCATCCTTAACACAGAACAGGACACACTGATATGATATACTGATATGTAAGGTAGTTTAAGCTTTGGCGTAAGTGTGCATGTGTTTTGTTATCTCTGATGGATTCGCACAGGACTTAGCTGATGCTAACAAAAAGGAAACTCCATTTGTAAGGGGGTCCGGATGAAACGGAGGGTTGGTAGGGGATCCAATTGCGCGACATGAGGGAGGAGGTTGCAGTGCAGAATGAATGAGGCTCTGAGTGGATTGAGCAGTGAATAACGGGGAGGAAGTGAGCGTAAGAGCTCGGACAATAATCCGGGGAGTATGCTCGGGCGAGACGAGCAGAGTGGAAAAATGCCAAGGCTGGAAAGCCAAACAAAACTGTAAAATACACAGGAGCCAAAAAACGTAGCGACGTAGGTCTAACCTCGTATAGTACTTTGTTTGAACTGGCAACTGGGCAGTGAAAACCAGGAACTTAAATAGGGGCGCTGATAGATGATGAGGGACAGGTGTGCGTAGTTGGCAGTGTGCTTGATGACGGTGGTGCTTGGTGACAGAGGTGTGTACCGTGGCCATAGGCCACTAGTGGCAGGACCAGAAACAGAGTCAGGTCAGGGCGGAACCGTGACACCATTGACGTTAATTTGACTTTCATCATCCTCAGGGCCCTTGGTACACTGCTTCCCTTGGCCGGTAGAGGGAGGTACAGCTCTCTATATGATATAGTACAATTTGTGGTATTTGTGGTAACGTATTTAATCTGGATAATCTTCATAGAGTAATCTTTTCTTTATTGGAAAATAAGACCTTTTGGGGGTTCTCGCTGAAAACATTTATTGATAATAGTTAATCTTAGTCTTATAAAATGGTCTATACATGGTGTTGATCAACAACGTGTATCATATTATGAATCCCTTTTTATTGTGACATTTCAAGTATTTTAGGGAAACAAGTCTCAAGCAAATAGACTTACAAAAGCAAGATTAATGTATAAGCAAAATTACCATACCAACATTTCCCAACAAGTTTTTTCCATGTAATAAAAAAGTTTAATTTTTACGTTACATTTATTTCTCTAGGTTTTAAATGTCTTTTTTAGGTACACCAAAAAGCCCTGTATTTGATTATTTAAACTTAATGTGTGAAGAATACCTAGTACGGCACCATTACTTGATTGGAAAATTAACAAGTGACACATAATAAAAGTAGTTGGATAGTTGGATTGGCCCATAAAATGATGAAAGATTAAACATCAATTCTATCCTTTGCTGTTGATTTTAGAGTCTGTGTTTGTTGTCAGTAGGCATAATCCAACATGACTGCTAGGGAGCTAGCGATTTGGATGCCAAAAGAAATGATGATTTATCAATCAAAAAACGTAGAAAGTATAAAAATGTTGGGCATTATAAAATAAACAGTTCTGAATGTCCAGAAAAATATAGAAAAAGATCATAAACGTTGGTGTCTTCAGCAATAGGTAGCGAACAGCTTAGAAAAACAACCCTAAAATAAGTGTCGAGAAATAACCAACAATCCCAGAATGCTGGGGTGACGACTTTGACAGAACTACAAAGGCTACACTGCAAGAAGCACCAAAAACAAAAAGGCCACGATATGAAATTGCCAAAAACAATTAGGGAAAAAATTGGAACAGAGTTTTATAGACAGATAAGACAAAAAAGAACTGTTATCAAAGTGATTCGAAAGCAAAAGTGTGGAGAATAAAGGAACTGCAAATGATCCAAGTATAGCACCTCATACGTGAAGCATAACGAAGTTAATGTCATGGCATGGGCAAGCATGCCTCTGGAACAGGCTGACTCATGTTTATTGATGTAACAAATCAATGAGCAAGCTGAAATGGCTGAAGTAAACGCAACCAAGAGTTTGTTGCAGACTTGCTGCATGATTGTAAGGACTACTAGGCCGGCCGGTTATTTGGTTCCAATCTTGGAGAACGAAGTATTTCAAAATGTACAACACATCACAAGTGACCAAAAAACAGTCTAAATAGTGCACAAACTCAAACAGACACAGGTGAGATGAATCCAGGTGATTGTGTCAGGAAGGTGCAGCGTTTGTGGAACACAGGATGTGGGTGTGCAGGTAAGAGACCCAAGACGTGGAGTGATCAAGGTAAGTGTAGGCAAGGATGCAGGGGTGGGAGCTGGGGGGCTTGGGAAGGCAAGGGTGCGCTGAGGTGTGGAACAGAGAGTTACTAGGCCTCACAATGCTTGGGATTTGCAATTAATACTAGCTTTTAAACGTCATGAATTTACTTGAAGTTGAATTGTCCCAATATTTAAGCGCACATACAATTGGGAATTAAACTCTCTAGGTGCTGTAAATTCTTAGTTGGTAAAACATATTTGTTTTATAGCCATAAAAAAAAAAAAATGTCCATGTACCTTGAGTGTAATGCAAATATAGCCATTTTGACTTTACAGTCCCCATACCTATAGAAGGCACTGTACGTTTGAGTGAACATCACAAGTATTAGTGACATAATTAATTTAAAAAAATTTGATTTACTAAATAACCCCTACAATATAATTTTTGCAATCTGTAAAAACAATGAAAAGATCTGTTTCACTTTAGATACCTTTTTTCTAGTTTGTTTATATTTAAAAATACGAAACATCTATTTGTTACTGTTTTAGATTTTTGTGGAACTTGTGCAACATGCATAATATCTGAATAATAATAATAATAAAACCATGATGATTATTAGAAAAAATAATCATCATGAAAATCAATCATCATATTTATAAAACACATTTCATAATGTTTTTTTTCTAATAGTTGTGTGAGTTTTTTTATTTTATGAAGATATGCCAATTAAAGGGCAGAGACGGCCACCACCCTTATCAGAGAAGGCCAGACTCAGTGCATGACACTTAGTAAGATATATCCACCCCTTTGAGGCCCTTTCAAATAAGTGGAAACCAATGGTGTGGTAAGAGATTATATAAAATATTTACAAAACAAATTTCTTGTCTGTGTGTTCACTTGCTCCACTGATCTTTTATGACTGCAACATCTATACCAACACCATATTGGACCAAATCGAATTCTATTAAGGTATGTTGTTGTTTTAGTGACATGGATTATCTTAAAATACAAATAAAGTAAGTTATTGTAACAATGTGTACTACTAGAACAAAAACAGCCCTTAAAAAGCAAAATTCTAGAACCTGTAACATTGCCAAATTATTTAACTATGTATTGATATTTCATACGTTGTTTCGTGAGGTAATTTTTTTTGGGCAGGTCAGTGCCTACCTGAATGTGCATGTACAGACTTAATGAGTCACATAAACCAACCATATCCATTTCAACCAGGTCAGTGATCTCATGTACAGGAGACCTCCACACAAGATTGGAAGAGGCAAACATGGCAGACTCAAGAGATCATGGTATTTCTTGCATTATGAAACACAGTAAATGGGTATAACGCTTCAGAACAGAGTTTTTGAAAAATAATAATGTATTCTAAAACAATTAAATTATCAATTTCTACTGAGTGATAGCATATAGCACTAAAAAGATTCCTTTAGAGTTATTGTCATTTTTGGTAAAGATCAGAAAAAAGCACAAACTTGAATGGATCTTACACCCAAAATATGAAAGACATCTAACATTAATAGAAGTCACATTTTTGTAAAACCGTTTCATAAGTATCAAATATATATTCTGAAAAACACATCTTATTTATTTTCTAAATGTAATTATCTTTTAAGTACTTTCCCCAGATTCAATATACACTACCAGTTGAACATTTTAAAACATGCCATTTTCCTAGTTTTTGTTGAAATTTAAGGAGTGCCCAATGAAAAACGTAAAATGGTACATTTTACCATTTGTTTTGCCTTTGGCGATAAACTGCCAAAGGTAAAACAAAAGTTGTTGGACAGTATTGTACAGCAGGAAGTAGTACATAGCTAGCATTAAGGTGAGAAAAAGGCAATTAACAAAGGAAGAAAGACCCTTAACTGTGTGGGTCTATCCTTAAGAGAAAATGCAAAGAAAGCCAAGGAATCGGTGAGTACAGTCTAAAGGAATCTCTGACAGGAAGAGGTAGGGCAGACCTGAAGCCACAACAGAATCAGAAGACAAGTTTCAGAGAGTCAACCGTTTGCATGATAAGTAGCATGCAAGTCTCAGTTTCAACTGTGAGGAGAAAACTGAGCTGCAAGTTCGAAAGGTTGAGTGTCAGTAAGAAAGCCATTTGTAAGATGGCAAAATAAGAAACAGAGGCTTGGCTGGGCCATGAAGCAACACCAGTGTTCTATAGAAGACTGAAAGAAGGTCATTTGGCCATTTTAATGTAAAAGTTTCAGTTCATCGTACTGGGTTTTTGTATGCCGTAAAGTAACTGAAAGGACGGCTCCTACTGGTAATTGGAGGAGGAAGCGTGATGGATCCAGTGTCTATGACTTGCACAGAGTGTCACCCTGAACCAAAACGGCTAACATCATTTTGCAGCACCATGCAATACCTTGTGGTGTTCGCCTAGTTGGTCAGGGGTTCATCCTACAGCAATATATTAACCCAGGACATACCTCATACCCCATAGACTATGTCAAAACTACCGTATATGAAAAGGACAAGACAGTAGGCTTCAAATCATGAAATAGCCAGCACCCCCATCGAGCTGGCTTTGGGATGAACTGGGAAGGGTAAAAGCAAAGTGCAACACATTTGCAGGCACTTGTGCAACATTGATGGAATAAACTTTCTTAACCATATGTGATATTCATTGCAGAAAGAATGCCATGACTTTGATTTTCAGTACATTTTGCAACAAAAAATCCCAAAACTGTGAATTTGTAAACTTTTGACCGTTAGTTTACATCGTTTGAGTCATTACCTTAACAACTTAGACATCAAAGACTTGCATGTTGGTAACTTCCTTAGCTTCTTTATAATTTTAACTTATGAAGCTAAAATTCCAACACTTTATTTTGAGAGTCATAATTTTAATATATAGATTTTATATACATAGTAATACATTCAAAAAACATTCAACAAACTGTTGGTATATGTTGGTAAGCAACTGCTTGCTAAGGTTAGCATTTAGAATAATGTTTACGGTAAGGGTTTCATTTTTTTTACATTTTCATAAGTATTTTACGATATCTATGATATCAATAGAAAATGTAATGCACCAAGCAAACAACTTGGCAATAAATACTGTGAGAATGGTCAAATAATAAAACCAGATGTACGTAATGTTGTAGATGAAGACATTAAACAAGGAAAATTGTATTACAAGATAGCATAGATGTGGACTTGAGTCACATGACATAGACTGGAGTACATCGCAAGTTACATATTTTAAGACTTCACTTGGTGAAAATAGAAAACACATACAACTCAAATGTCAACTTCCTTCAATTTCACCATGTTATGGGGATATGGGAAAAGTGATTTCTTGACAATTTATTTAGCAACAGTCTGCATCATGTAGGTTTGTACAGAACATTCCTTTATTTTTATGTACCACTGAGATTCCCGTAGCATCTCATAATTTCTTTACCTAAATATCTTATCCTACAATTTACTAGCATGTAATGGCTCCTAGCTTTTATTTTTCTGGTCATAATGTTTCTGTTGTTTTTAACATCTTACCTTGTTATTATTAAAATATATTTTTCAAGAATGTATAAAGACAACCAACAGAATAATATTAGGTTCCTTTAAGCTAATTTGAGAATTCAACAGCAAATAAAAGCTGCAGGCAGCAATGTGGGGACCAAGCAGAACACAGCTATCGACACAAGCGTCCGTGGCGATCGACACGGTCATGTGAATAGTGTGGCTGTAAACAGTGATAAGACATTTTATGTCAGTAGACAAAAGTTTAGATGAAATTGAGAATTTAGCTGACCTTCAGGAGTTACGAGCGTTTAAAGTGATTTTCTGGAATAGCCCCCCAATATGGCCAATCGTGCCCACACAGAAGTGGCATCTTCTGCTCCTCGTTGCAACCATGGTAACCAGGTCAAATGAACAGTTGCTAAGATATTACCTCACGTCCTGTTTGGGGCAATTATGTTGAACACCTGTACCCGCATCATATGATACCAGATTCACGTGTCCAGGATAATCACAGCAAAAGCTATGAGGGTTTGAACATTACAACTGCACTGTAGCGCCCAAAAATGGCCAAGGAAGCCAAGAGATTTTCTGTACAATACGTTTGATGGCAATCTGATGTTCTTAAGGACTTTGAAACATAACTTTAAAGTAATTGGCTTTTGGCGGTCACATGGTTTGGACTACATTCTACGTGTTGCTGTCATGACACACAGCAAGTGATTTCCTGGAATAGTTGCCCCTAATGGCCGATCATGCCAAAACAAGGAAGCTTTTTGAGGAAAGCCAATATGGCAGAAAATCTATATAACCGCAAATGAACGTCATGGGGTGCGTTGAACTTAGCATGACCTAAGGAATCAAACGGTGCCTGATTCTCGACCATACGGGTCAAAAGTTATGCAGGTTAACACACCTCCGACTTTGACCAGTGGCGCTAGAGTGGGCAAGGCACAGACATGAAACTTGGTGAAAAGAAAGAGGAGATAAGCCCCAATAAGACAGCCAAATTTCCCCAAGAGTTCCTGTGCCAACACAAATTGGGGATGACAAGAGCTCTGGATTCACCACCATTTGATAATACCACAGTGTTAAAAATAGTTAGGGAGTGTTGTCCTCATTTGCAATGATGAGGATGGGTCAAGAGGTAAGGTATTCTCTATGGATCACAGCTGACAAACAGCCATGTCAACTAGACAGTGCTTGATGTTTTCAAAAAATATTTTAACTTTGATTAGAACTGCATTCATTTTTCTGATGAGAAAAACATATAACTTTCTGGCCAACACCAGAGGTAGGTTTGACTTAACGAAGATAGATTATGTTAGAAATATTATTTAGCGTTATTTTACCAAGTAAGTTGACTGAGAACTGCATGGATGAATGGATGATTATTTTCTATATCTTATTTTGCTCATCTTTACCAAGGCTGCCAATAATTCTGAATTCCATTATTTTGAAATAATAGAAATGAAAGACAGAGACTACACATTTATTTCTTCACATATTTCAAAGTGTGTCTGGGATTGATGGGAGTTCCCATCTGGTACAGTACAATTGAGTGCATTAAATATCACAAATAGGCATATGAACAAGAAGTAAAAAAACTGTTAAATATGGTTTGATGTACAGGAATTTATATTTCATATGTATTCTTCAATAGTTGTTTTAACTGACCTGTACCAATATCTAAATGGAAAGATGTTGTACATATACCAACACAATAGTGATTATTACATTCATTATACTCCTTCATGTATTCCTAGTGGGAGACTTCTTGGAGGAGTTCAGAGAACAGATCATAACGCGAGTGAGATTAGCTGGTCCCATAGGAGACGCTGTGTTCTCGCAACATCTGATCTCACAACCATGGATTGCTGAAGAGCTGGCACACAGCGTTCGTGCTGCCCAGACCCCACAAGATCAGATGAGGGCGCTATTTGAAGTCCTAGCGAGAGAGACTCCACAAGCCAAACTCGCATTTCACCTGATACTGACTCTGAACGAGCCTGAACTTATGGATGAGCTAGGTAAGAACAATGAATATGTAGTATCTATAATACCGTATTTATGTATACGTTTCTTGGAGAATAATCAAAGTGTTAGAGTTGGAAGATTTTAGATATACTGCTTTAAGGAAATTCAAGTTTATGCAAATGCAAGTTTTCATTTCATAATTGTATGAAAAAGTGCAGTTTCATACATAAGATGCTTAATGTTTTGCTTTGAGAAACTTCTGAAAAGGTTTCTTCCTTACCAACAACAGAGCAGAGACAACGTAACAGTAAGGCGACACAGACCGGACTGGAACCATGGCATGGAGGTGCCAGGAGATCAGAGGACACAAAAACACCAAAAGTTGAAATACAGAAAAAAAAGGACTCACTTAAGAGACGACGGCAAGAAACAATGCGAGCAATTGAGGAGATTGAAAAACTTTGGGAGGGGTCCAAAAGAGAGAGAAATGATACTGACTACATGAAAGCAAAGATTAATCAACAAAAAGATGATATAGAAAGGCTAATAGCTGAGAAACACGAGCAAAACACAAAAATTGAGCTCATGAGAATGGAGCTGAGGAACGTGAATGAAAAACTGGAACAGAACATGGAGGAAATAAATATAGAGAAAGAACAAATTCGACAAATCTGGGCTGATGTCCAAACTGAGAAGGATATTCTGGAGGGAAGACGCAATGAGACCATTAATGAGAGACAGAGTTTTGAATTGATTAAATATGAGACATTAAGAGCAAAAGAGGAGATGGAGCAAAGCAGGGAAACGACAAGAAAAGACCAGGAGAAAATGGAATGGATGAAATCTGACATTAAGCGACAGATAGAGGAAATCGAAATAAGAATTGCAGAAACAAATCAAGCAAAAGAGAAAATGGAAGAGATGAGAGCAAAGGTACTCGCAGAGAGAGATCAGCTGGAGACCAAAAGGAATGATATCGAACGAAAAACCGAACAATTCGAGCAGATTAAAAATGACATAAATAAAGTAAAGGAAAAGATGGAGAGGAGGTGGTGTGAAACTGAAAAAGAAGAGCTTGAGCAGAGAACTAGGATCCAGCAAGAGAAAGATCAGCTGGCAATTGTACAAGCTGAGCTACAGAAAGCTAAAGAAGAGATGTCTCAATGC
Organism: Novumbra hubbsi; assembly: GCA_016801125.1. Lineage (NCBI taxonomy): Eukaryota > Metazoa > Chordata > Actinopteri > Esociformes > Umbridae > Novumbra > Novumbra hubbsi. Next base: position 84,799 of record JACXGK010000658.1, read on the forward strand.
AGGGAACAGACCAATCAAGAGAAAGACCAAATAAACAAAATGAAAACAAAGATCAATTTAGAAAAGGATTTACTTGAGAAGGACAAACAAGAGACTTTAAGAAAACAAAAAGAGTTGGAGCAGATCAGGTATGCGATTCAAATGAAAACAGAGGAATTGAATCAAAACAAAGAAGCGGCAAAGCGAGAGAACAAAATGCTGGAACAGACCAAAGCTGATCAGCAGAGAAAAATTGAAATAATTGAGAGAAGAATAAAGGAAACAGAGATAGAAAAGGACAGAATGGAACTGGAAAAAGCAGAGATACAAAGAGTGAAAGAGGCCCTGGAGAAACAAATAGATGACACCAGAAGACTAAAGGAGGAAATGGAAAAAAGAAGGTATGAGACAGTCAATGAGGAGCTGGAGCAAAGGGCCAAAATACAGAGGGAGAGGGAAGAGGTGGAAAGGCTGAAGTTTGAAACACAGAAAGCCAGGGAGGTTGAAAAAACAAGACTAGACAAGGAAAGAGATCAAGCCAAAAAGTCGGTTGAAGAAGTAAAGCGACAGAGAGAAGAGATTGAAATATTAAGAGCTGAAATTCAGAATGGAAAAGAAAACCTGGAGAGGAAAAAACAAGATGTAATGAAAGAGAGAAAAGAGTTGGAAAAGATACACTTAGAAACATTGAGAATGAAAGAGGAGACAGAGCAAAACAGGGAGATCACAAAAAGCGAAAAAGTTAAAATGGCAGAAATTGAAATGAATATACAGAAACAGAAAGAAGATATAGAAGCTAAAGTTACTGAGACAAAACAAGCAAAAGAAAAAATTGAAGAAATAAATGCAGAGATACATAGAGAAAGAGACAATTTGGAGGATAAAAGAGCAAAGACTAAGAGAGAGATAGAGTATTATGAAGAAATTAAGTATGAAATAATTCAATTAAAAGAGGAAATGGAGAGAAAATGGTGCAAAGCTGAGAAAACGGAGTTGGAACAGAAAGCAATATCACAGCGTGAAAAAGAATTACTTAAAAAGTTGAAAGAGGAAATACAGGAAGTCCATGGAGAAATAGAAAAAAGCAAATCGGAAATTCAACAAGAAAAAGAAAACCTGGAAAATATCAAAGCCAATGTTAAAAAAGAAAAACAAATGGCAAAGAAAGAAATTGAAGACGCCAAAATTAAAAACGAGGAACTAATAGAAATGGAGCAAAAACTTCAAGAAGAAAAGAAAGAGATTCAGAAGAGCAAGGAAATCACAAAGCAAGAGAAGGAAGAGATCATACAGATGAAGGCTGAACTCCGAAGACAAATGAAACAAATGGAGAATTGTATCATGGAGGCGAACAGAGCAAAAGAGGAGGTAACTCAGGAAAAGCTACAGCTGGAAAAGCAAAAGAATGAGGATGGAAGAGTAAAAGCTGAAATTGAGAGACAAAAATATGAAACTGTGAAAAAAGAGCTTGAACAACAAGCTGAGATTCAAAGAGAAAGAGAAATGTTGGAGAAAATAAGAGAAGAGATACAAAGATCTAAAGAGGAGTATGAAAAAATAAAGCTTCAGAGTAAAGAAAGTGATTTACAAAAGAAAACAGACCAAGAAAAGCAAGATAGAGAGATGCTAGAGCTACTGAAAAGTAAGGTTTTGTCAGAACGGGCTGTCTTGGACCGAAAACTTATTGAAACCAAACAAGAAAGAGAGGACTTGGAACTGCTTCGTTGTGAGACACTAAAGGAACAACAGGAGATTGAGAGAAGGAGACATGAAACTGCCAAGGAAGAGTTTGAATATAGAGCTCAAATTCAGAGAGAAAGGGAGGAGATAGAGCAAACCAAGAAGGAAATACAGAGGGAGTTAAAACAAGCCAGACATGCCTCTAGTCAAGATAGAGACAGAGTGGAACAGATGAAGGCTGAAATACAGAACCAGCGTGAGGAAATGAGAAGAACCATTAAGAAGACAAACCAAGCAAGAGACGTGATGGAACAGATGAAAGAAGAAATTCTGAAAGAAAAGGAACTGTTTGACAGAATGAAAGATGAAACAATGAAAGAGAAAGAACCATATGAAAAGGTAAGGTATGAGCTGAATAGGGTAAAAGAAGATATGGAAAAGATATGGGACCATGCAGAAAGGGAGGAACAGGAAGAGAAGGACAAACTGCAAAAAGAAAAGGAGGAGCTGAATAAGAGAATGGAGGAAATAAAGAAAGAGATGAACCAGATGGAATCAATGAAAGTTGATCTACAGAAGAAAATACATGAGATTGAAGCAAAAATGGAGAAAACAAAGAGAGAGATGGACAAGCTAGAACAGACGAAAGCTGAGATACAAAGACAGAAAGAGGACATTGAAAGCAAGATGGCAAAAACTAAGAGTGAGAAAGAAGAGATGGAAAGGATGGAATCTGGTATACAGAGACAGAAATTGGAAATTGACAAGAAAATGCAACTAGCTAGGACAGAAATGGATGAGATGCAAAGACTGAGGGAAGACATCCATAGACAAAGACATGAGCTTGAGGACAAGATACAAAAGACCAAGAGAGAGATAGGAGAGTTGGAACTAGTGAAGAATGAGATGCAAATGAAGAAAAGGGACCTGGAGCAGAGAATGAGAAAGACTTTGAGACAAAAAGAAGAAATGAAAAAGATTAAGAAGGAAATAGAGAAAGCTAAAGAAGAGATGGAACAGAGAAGGGAAGAGAGCAAAATAGAGAAACAAGCAATCGAACAGGCAAAGGCTGAAATAGAAATAGCCAAAGAGGAACTGGAGATCCGTATGGAAGAGAGCTTTGAAAATATTGATGAGAAGGAACAGTTGAATGCTGAGATACAGAGATTAATTTTAGAGGTAGAGCAAACCAGAGAAATGGTACGACAAACAAAAGTATCAATGGAAAACAGGATGGAAGAAAGCACAATGGAGATGGGTTACGAAGACAGAGTGAATGCTGAAATACAGAAATTGATTCTAGAGGTGGAACAAACCAGAGAGGTGTTAAGAAGGGTGAAAGAAGAAATGGAAGTGAGCAAGGAGGAGTTAAAGGGGGAAAAGGACAAAATCAAACGGATGAAAACAGAGGCACTAAAAAGGAGAAAGGAGCTGGACCAAAGGATAGAGAAGGTTCTGCGAGAGCGTGATGAATTGGAACTGATGAAGTCAAATATACAGAGGCAAAAAGAAGAGCTGGAAATTAAAATAGAACAGGTAAAGACTGAGAGTCAAAAGATTGAACAGACAAAAGAAGAAATACAGAGAGCTGTTACAGAAATGAAAGTAGCAAGGGAGGAGATACAAAAGGCCCAAATGAAGATGGATGAGGACAATGCAATAAAACAGAAGGTATGTCCCAACATTTGTTTGCTACAAATTCCTTTGTAAAACTGTAAGGCAAAATTTACCAATAACAGCTGCCAAATATGCTGAGGAAATTATGGATGACTAACAACATCAAGTACACATTTAAAATTGAAACTTGGATGGGTTGATATAGTGATTGTTTTTTGTAGGTTTTTCTGTTTTTACACACATATCATAAATGCTATATTTTACAATACTGATCAAAGTAATAATTCTGTACTGTGAAGGATACCAATAAGGTAACCATTAACTCTATGTGTCCTTATGTATGTTTTTATTACTTTTGTCAAAAATAAGCTATATCTGACATTATAAAGTGTTTCATAAACAGTCATGGGTTGGCTTTAGTTTGTAAAGTTTCATTGATGGGAGATCCTCAGAACAGGTTTTTCACAGGTGTATGAAATGAATGACAGAAAACAGAATTACCAACAGTGCCAACGTTTATCCAACCTTTCTGAGGTACAGATCTGAAAGATTAAAAACACATGGCTGGAAATATTTGCGTAAACCAAGTCAGCTGCGGGGCAAAAAAGATGAGGCACTATTTAAAGGACACCAAATTGTGTGGTAAAACACACTTTTAAGAAAAACACAACTGTGGTGACATGCTCTTTAGGAATAATACATTGGTAATAACAAGCTTACCAAGGCAAAAAAACGTAATTAATGTTCCCTTTAAACTGGTTGTGACCTGGTACGTTGCTGTTTCAGGTCCGCGCGGTAGAAAAATAAGAGCTACAGTAAGGCTATATGCAAAAAATTTATTTACAAGGAGCTTAAAGGCAGTGCTGAATGAAAACATACAAAGATCCAACAGAAATCACGCTTCTTATAAACTTTTGGACAATACAGATGCTTATTACAACCCCTGTTTACTTCCTGTATAATACAATTAAAACATTAGTTGATACATAAACCACAAACATTAAACTGGCTCTGAGCCATATACTTCCACCAACAGGCTGCTAACATCAATATCACACAAACCAATTATTCAAATTGGTTTTATTTAATGAGGCCCAAGATGCACAATTAACAAAAGAACAAACAAAGATTAGCTTGGTCAAATGTTTTATGCACAAGTACAGCCAACCTAGGGAACAAGGCAGTTTGTCAATCCTAGTCCCGCTAAATAAAAGTTTACGTACCAGATATTATAACAGAATGCTATCTCTTTTAAACAGAGATATGAAGCAGTGAAAGATCAGCTTGACCAACAAGATGAGATTCAAAGACAAAAAGTAATCTTGGAGAAAATAAGAGATGAGTTACGGAAAGCTAAAGAAGAGCCTGGAAAAATTAAACTTCAGAATGAGAAAATAGTTTTACAAAAGATGATGGAGGAGGCAAAGCAAGACAGGGAAAAGCTTGATCAACTGAAAAAAGAGCTTCTGTCAGAACGGGCTGTCTTGAAAAAAGAACTCTTTGAAACCCAACGAGAAAGAGAGAAACTGGAATTGTTTCATTGTGAGACACTAAAGGAAAAACAGGAGATTGAGAGAAGGAGATTTGAAACTGCCAATGAAGAGTTTGAATATAGAGCTCAAATTCAGAGAGAAAGGGAGGAGATAGAGCAAACCAAGAAGGGGATACAGTGGGAGTTAATACAAGCCAGACATGCCTCAAGTCAAGAGAGAGACAGAGTGGAACAGATGAAGGCTGAAATACAGAACCAGCGTGAGGAAATGGCAAGGACCATTAAGAAGACAAACCAAACCAGAGACGTGATGGAACAGATGAAAGAAGAAATTCTGAAAGAAAAGGAATTGTTGGACATTATGAAAATGGAAACAAAGAGGGAAAGAGAACAACATGAAAAAGTAAGATATGAGCTAACAAGAGTAAAAGAAGGTATGGAAAAGATCTGGGAAAATGCAGAAAGGGAGGAACGTGAAAATAAAGCCAGACTAGAGAAAGAAAAGGTGGTGTTGAATAAGAAAATGGAGGAAATAAAGAAAGAGAAGAACCAGATTGAATTAGTGAAACTTAACCTACAGAAGCAAAGAGATGAGATAGAAGCAAGGATGGAGAAAACAAAGAGAGAGATGGACAAGCTAGAACATACAAAAGCTGAGATACAGAGACAAAAAGAGGACATTGACAACAAGATGGCAAAAACTAAGAGTGAGAAAGAAGAGATGGAAAGGATGGAATCTGGTATACAGAGACAGAAGGAGGAAATTGACCAAAAAATTCAACAAGCTAGAACAGAAATGGATGAGATGCAAAAAGTGAGGGAAATCCTCCAGAGACAAAGACAGGAGATTGAGGACAAGATACAAAAGACCAAGAGAGAGATAGGAGAGTTGGAACTAGTGAAGAATGAGATGCAAATGAAGAAAAGGGACCTTGAACAGAGAATGAGAAAGATTTTGAGACAACAAGAAGAAATGGAAAAGATAAAGAAGGAAATAGAGGAAGCTAAAAAAGAGATGGAACAGAGAATGAAAGAGAGCAAAAGGGAGAAACAGGCAATCGAACAGGCAAAGGCTGAAATAGAAAGAGCCAAAGAGGAACTGGAGATCCGTATGGAAGAGAGCTTTCAAAATATTGATGAGAAGGAACAGTTGAATGCTGAGATACAGAGATTAATTCAAGAGGTAGAGCAAACCAGAGAAATGTTACGACAAACAAAAGTATCATTGGAAAACAGGATGGAAGAAAGCAAAATAGAGATTGGTGACAAGGACAGAATTAATGCTGAAATACAGAGATTGATTCTAGAGGTGGAACAAACCAGAGAGGTGTTGAGAAGGGTGAAAGAAGAAATGGAACTTAGCAAACAGGAGTTAAAAAGGGAAAAGGACAAAATTAGACGGATGAAGACAGAGGCACTAAAAAGGAGAAAGGAGCTGGACCAAAGGATGGAGAAGATTCTGCGAGAGCGCGATGAATTGGAATTGAGTAAGTTAAAAATACAGAGGCAAAAAGAAGATCTGGAAATTAAAATAGAACAAGTAAAGACTGAGAGTGAAAAGATTGAACATACGAAAGAAATACAGAGAGCTGTTAAAGAAATAGAAGGAGCAGAGGAGATACAAAAGGCCAAAAGGACTAATGTGGACCGCACAAACAAAGATAAGGTATGTAAAAACTTTTTTTGTTACACATTTCAGGTGAGACTTTGAGAGCAACATTGCCAATTTTAGCAATTAGGATTATTGATAAACTGCCCAGAAAATGAAATGTAACCGGAAAAACTAAATAACAACTAATGTATATGAACTAATGAGGCGGGTTAATTCCCAGATGATCAGCAAAAACATGTGTGTTGATTCAATGACAAACAGTAGTTGTCATGTAAAATGCCTGACAGGTAAATAATCTCAAATATATTTTGGTTTAGGAAAAGGACATTATGGATTATTTAACAGCAAAGATGAAAAGAAAGAACGACGAAGAATCAAGAATGACAAAACAAATACCAAAAAGTATGGATCCAAAAAGTCTGGGTGAAACAGACAAAATGTATCAATTGAGAACTGAGACATCATCCCAGCTTCAAGAGAGTTTGGAAGACGTAGATCAGATCATGGAGGAAACAAAAATAGACAAAGTTGAATTAGTGGTCCAAATTCACAACCAACAAAAAGAAATTGAGGATATAATGGAAGAGACAAAACAAAAACCGAAAGAGTTGGATTTCATGAACAAAAAAATAGAAAGAGAGAAAAAAGTCATAGAGGAAAGTTGTGGAGCTCTAAAAAAGGAAAGAGAAGAGCAGGTACACATCAGGAATGAAATACAGAAACACAGAGAGGTGATAAAATATCAAAGGGAAACTCAAAGAAAAAAGCAAGAAGGCCTGGAACAAATGCAGACTGACCAAGAAAGAGCAAGACTAGAAACAAAAATCAAGATTGACAGACTCAACAAAGAAAAGGGAAGAATGACAGAAGAGATCACAAGGAAGATGGAGAACTTGAAGCAGGAGAGGAATGAAATCAAAAGATTTAGGGGGGAAACTGACAGTCATGCGAAGCAGATGAACGCCCAACTGCTTGAGATGAAAAACAAGCAGGACGTGGTGGACAGAGAGAGGAATGAATTGGAAGAAAGGAAAAAAGAACTAGAACAACAGCAGTATGAATTGGAAGAGATGCAAGGAAATATAAGTATCCAGAAAAAAGAAGTAGAAACCAGTCTTCAATTAATAAATAGAGAAAAAGAAGAAATTATGAGAAAAAGGGCAGAAGCAGAAGCACAGATAATCGACATGGAAAATGACTGGAAAGAAAACATGACAAGGGAAAGAAAAATACTTGAACAACGAAGTGAGGAAATTCAGAAAGAAAAAGAAGACATTAGGAGAAGAGAGCAATTAATCAAGAATGAGAGAGATGACTTGGAACTCAAGATTAAAACACTGCAAGAAATTGCAAAAATTGAAGAAAACAAATTAAATATTAAAATGGAGAAAGAAAAGATGGAACACATAAAATCTAAACAAGAAAGATGGTCGGAGGACATGAATAAGATCATGGAGGAGACAAGAGTAGATACAAATAAGGAATTGGCTTTGCAAACTAAAAAGCAATTTGAGAATGTCATGGAAGAGATTAAACTAAATCAAAAAGAGCTGGAACTCTTGAATGAGAAAATTGTAAAACAGAATAAAGACATTGCAAAAAGTCATGATGTGCTAAAAAGTGGAAGACAGGAGCTGGAACATATCAAAAATAAAATACAACAACAGAGAGTGGAGAGGGAATTTCAAAAGAAAAGCCAAACGGAAGAGCAGGATTGCCAGAAACAAATGAGGTCTGATCAAGAAAAAAGAAAGATGCATTCCATACTTGATCAGACAAAAAGGGAAGATCTGTTAAAGAGTATGGCTGAAATCCAAGAGAAGAAAACACAAAAAGATGATGTCTATGATAATCTGAGGGAGGAGCCGAAAAGGGAAAGTGTAGAACTGGAAATCAAGAAAAGAGGTATCAAAGGGGCAACATGTACAGAACAAACTATAGCAGAAACACATGAACAATTTGAGTTAGAACAAATTAAATCAGAAATCACAAGAGAAAGGGAGCAAATAATGCAAGACCAACAAAACTTAAAAAGAGAAAAGGATGAGATTTTCAAGACTGAATTTGAATTACAGAATTTTTCGAAGGAGTTGAATGCCACTATGATTAAGACAAAAATGGAAATGCAATATAATGAAAAAATTACGGAACAGCTTAAAAATCAAAAAGAAGAAATTGACACACAAATGGAAAATGTACATACTGAAATGTTAAAATTAGACAAAGAAAAACATGAAATAGAAAAGCAGAAAACCCATTTCAATGAAATAAGAACAATGGCATTGATTGAAAAAGCTATATTAGAAAAGTTGAAAGAGGATATACAAAGTGAGAAGCATGAGGCAGATTTGATCCTTGAACTTACAAAAAAACAGACAGAAGAGCTGAAGAAAATAACATCTGAAATAGAAAGTAAGAAAGAAAAAAAAGATGTCATCTGGAAGGAACAGGAAAACATTAATGTGGAGTTGAAAGAAGATGAGATGAAAACAGAAGCACAACTAGACAGACAAGACATTAAAAACCAGATGTATGACGTAAATGTAAAAAAGAATGAGTTAGAAATATGTAGAAAAGAGATAAACAATAATAAAAAAGAAGTACACATTATGAAAGAAGAAATGGATCAACAAAAGGAAAGGATCAAAAATGAAAGGAAAGAACTGGAAAAGAACAAGATAGTAATACAAACCCAATCTAAATATCAAGAAAATCTTATTGAGGAAACCAAAAGAAGGAAAGAGGAGCTTGACAAAAAAGCAATTCAAATCCATTTGGAAAGAAAGGAACATGAAAGGCTGGTAACAGAGGACCGAAGACAGACAGAGGAGCTGCAATTCCTGAAAACTGAGCTGGAGAAAGAACAGCAAGAAACAGAAAACATAAAGGATTTGCTAACAAAAGAAAAAAGTGAACTGGACAAAATGAAGTTTGACATGAAAAGAGAGAAGGAAGAAATTGACAACGCCAAGACCAAAATGGCAGGTGATTTGAATGAGCTGGAAAGGAGAATGGCTGAGACAGAAACTAGAAAAGATGAAGCAGAAAAGTGCATGATTAAACTGAAAGAGGAAGAGCAAAGAATGAAGGACAAAATCACCATGATGAAAGATCATCTGGAACAAATCAACACAGAAATACAGCTACAGAGACAAGACATTGAACGTAAAAGCGAAGATATCAATAACAAAAAGAAAGAGCTGGAAAAGGATAGGGACGAAGTTAATGAAGAAAAACTCAAGATACAAAATGAAAAGATTGACCTGGATCAGACCAAGAAGGGAATACAAACCCAATCAAATGATCTAGAAAATCTTATTGAGGAAACCAAAAGAAAGAAAAAGGAACTTGACAAAGAAGCAATTCAAATCCATTTGGAAAAGGAGGAACATGAAAGGCTGGTAACAGAGGACAGAAAACGGACAGAAAAGCTGCAGATCCTGAAAACTGAGCTGGAGAAAGAACAAAAAACAGAAAAAATAAAGGATTTGCTAACAAAAGAAAAGAGTGAACTGGACAAAATGAGGTTTGACATAAAAAAAGAGAGGGAAGAAATTGACAACGCCACAACCAAAATGGCAGGTGATTTGGATGAGCTGGAAAGGAGAATGGCTGAGACAGGAACTAGAAAAGATGAAGCAGAAAAGGGCATGATTAAACTGAAAGAGGAAGAGCAAAGTATGAAGGACGAAATCACCAAGATGAAAGAACATCTGGAACAAATCAAAACAGAAATACAGCTGCATAAACAAGACATTGAACGTAAAAGCGAAGATATCAACAACAAAAAGAAAGAGCTGGAAAAGGATAGGGACGAAGTAAATAAGGAAAAACTCAAGATACAAAATGAAAAGATTGACCTGGATCAGACCAAGAAAAGAGTACAAACCCAATCAAATGATCTAGAAAATCTTATTGAGGAAACCAAAAGAAAGAAAGAGGAACTTGACAAAGAAGCAATTCAAATCCATTTGGAAAAGGAGAAACATGAAAGGCTGGTAACCGAGGACAGAAAACGGAGAGAGGAGCTGCAGATCCTGAAAACTGAGCTGGAGAAAGAACAACAAGAAACAGAAAACATAAAGGATTTGCTAACAAAAGAAAAGACTGAACTGGACAAAATGAGGTTTGACATGAAAAGAGAGAAGGAAGAAATTGACAACGCCAAGACCAAGATGGCAGGTGATTTGGATGAGCTGGAAAGGAGAATGGCTGAGACAAAAACTAAAAAAGATGAAGCACAAAAGTGCATGATTAAACTGAAAGAGGAAGAGCAAAGAATGAAGGACGAAATCACCAAGATGAAAGATCATCTGGAACAAATCAACACAGAAATACAGCTACATAGACAAGACATTGAACGTAAAAGCAAAGATATCAATAACAAAAAGAAAGAGCTGGAAAAGGAAAGGGACGAAGTTAATGAA
>JACXGK010000659.1:0-56266 GCA_016801125.1 Novumbra hubbsi
CCCGGCCTTCCCCATCCTTCCCTAGTGTGTTTGTGCCCTGCCCGGTCTACCCCTGCCTTCAGTAGATTTTCCCCCGTCTTGTGTTTACGTTCGTCCACTGCTCTGCGTTTGGGTTCCCTGCCTGTCACCTGCCAGTCCTTCCTTGATCCTGACACTAAGTACTAAGTCATGTTTTGCAAAAGGCTCAAATACTTATTGACCATTAAAATTATAGACTGATAATTTCTTTGTCAGTGGGCAAACATACAAAATCAGCAGTGGATCAAATAATTTTTTCCTCCACTGTACAATACAACATCAACTGGAGGTACAGATTTATATATATATATTATATTATATATTACGTCTGCTCCTGATTTTCAGTAGTTAATTACATGGGGAGATTAAATATGTTGTTGAAGCACATTATGGATTATATGGTGTCATATGTTTTTAAGATAACGGTCTTAAAGAGAGAATATATATGAAAATGAGTGACGGTGAGAGCATCCACAAGATATCAGCTAACAATGTATGGCTCTGATAGACTGCCCTGCGAGTAATCCCATTTAGCACATTACCTTTTTCATGAAGATCCCCCCCCCCTTCCTTACATTCTTCTTACCTCCCAGCATGAGAGAAAATTGCATTATTTTTGCGTAGCATTTTTACGAATGAAACTACACCACGACCTGAGCCACAAGACCTTTATGAAATGCCTGTGTTTTAAAGAAAGTGAGTGACAGTACATTTACAGGCATGAATGCTCACACTGTAATTTCCATCCTAGGATTACAGACCACAATCAAGACCTGTGTTGCGATTCAGAGAAAGCACAGATTCAGAGAGAGAGACCGACACAAAGAGAAAGAGAGAGAGTGTGCACACTTATGTGACGACAAGGAATGTGACCTCAGAATATACTCTTGGATACTCAACTGAAAATGTACAATTGCCAAAATAAAAAAAACAAATAAGTTGTTGCAATAGGATAATGGGCCAAGACAAGCCACCAGAATAACTTGAATTTGCCTTGACATAGATTCTGCAAATGCGTGGAACGAATTGGGTGAATGCAACAACGGTGTTTTTGAGAAACAATTTATAAATCTGTGTTTTTATGTTGTAAAAGTTTTTCTTGAGCACGGCTTCAGAACCTCCTCTAAATGTTTCAGTGGGCTAAACACCTTTAACAACAACTGAACACTTCATATACAATAAACAAAGAGCCTGCGTAAAGCATTCAGTCCCCATCACTTTATCCACATTTTGTTGTTATTCATGGATTGCTGATTTCCTCACTGTTTAGTTTTTGGGGGGCTAATTCCCACTCAAGCAAACGTAATTGATGATTTGTTCTAAAATACATTATGATTTGAAATCATTCTACAACACTCATGGGGTTACAAATTTGGGAAACTTTCCACCTTCCTTATTCACATTGGATTATAATATGATTCTTACCAGTGCCTTTAAAAACCTAATGTGTCTGTTTTCTAATGGGCTGCTGAGAACTCCAGCTTCTACTCTATGTGAACCTCCATTTTTCCTCTTGATCCCTTCCAGCAATTTTAACCCTCCTCCCTATTCAGGCTGTCATTCCTGCCCCTTTCAGAAAGCCCCCCAAACCTCTATACGGTATATGAGAACCTAAAGGAAGTTGGGACTCAACTCTTGAGGAAAGCACACAGTTCCACATACAGCACCGATCTAGGTTAGTAGCCTTTAGTACTTCTAACCAATTTGCCTTGGTTGTACTATACATGCACTAAATATATTCTTATCTGTGTATCCATGACTGCTTTTGATTGTGAGGAGGTAGAAGCATGAAACAATTAATGGTAATACTTTCTTTGGAACCGTGCTACTATGCAAATGATCCACTCTCCATTAGAATTGTCGACCAATTAGGTATACCATCTACTGTGAGCCACATGTGGCTAAAATAGGTAAATTAAACGAGTGGCAAATCTACAAACCTGCCAGCAAATGCAATTAGACCAGCATTGCATTAAAGGAATAAGGAATGAGATTAGCTCTCCATTACAGGGCAGTAGCTGTGTTCTGTGTGGTGTCCTAAAAGGCATCACCTACTTAGGAGGGTCTGTGAAGAATGGAGATGGTTAACATTATAAAAAATGTTTGACGAAACGTGTGGCAGCCATTACATGTCTCCAGCTAAAGGCAGTTTCATTCCACATTCGTGTATTTCCTGGCGCTCAGAATACATTCTATTCTCCTTTTTCTGTCAGTTAGCTTTTACTTTCACACACTGTGCTGTGGTCGTGATCTGTGTTGAGGAAAAAACGTCTTGCAGCTTTAACATTCCAGTGTTACTGTATCTCATGCAGATCTGCCATACAAGGCTCTGGAATGTGAAACATGAGGACCCAAATGTGTGTGAGAGTGCTGAGGCTCTCATACTCTTTCCCCACACACGGACGTATGCATACAGCACAACTGGCAACTGTCCAGTCAATTGTTCCATATTCATTAATCCAACATATCTTTTCAGCCCGTATGGACCAAAATCAAATAGTCTGGTTTGTTATTCACTCCACTTGACCTCGACCTGACCACGTTTTGTGGACTGAGCCAAGGACAGACCTATTCAGACAATTATCTAAATACTCTTACCCAGAACATGACCATTGTTGGTTGGCAGGACCTGAAGAGCCCCAGCCTGTATATCAGAGGTTTTAATCCCCTGGATCCTGTTAACATCACATGACCAACTCACCCCATATCACACAACCACAGCTGTTATTTACATAGTCTTCACGCTGGCTGCTCCTGTGTGTGTGTGTGTCTGTGTACAAGTGTGTTTTTATCTATGAGAATGTGTGCTAACGTCCACGTGTGTTTTCAATTTCTGTGTGTAATCAATGTGCTGGAGTGTGTATGTGTGTGTGTGTGTGCGCGCGCGTGTGTGAGCATGCATGAATGTGTGTTGTGGGTGCGAGAGAGAAATCATTGTGTTCCCCCCAAGACATTATCAGGCCATCTGTCTCCAAGAGTCTGTTGTCACTATGAGATGTTAATAGTCATGGATTAGTGGAACAATGGCCAGGCAATGATCTCAGGCTGGGAGGAGGCCGGGCCCCCCAGATGGGATCTCTGCTGCCTTGAGAGTGACATGATGGCCACTTCTGTGTTGTCCTTTTTCCCATCGAAGGCGACCAGGTTGTCTCCTCTCTGTTTCTCTCTGTGTCTCTAACGCCGTCTGTCTCTCTTTATCTGCCAGATTGTGATGGTTGATTTTCATAGGTTTTAACATGAAACAGGTATTAATTTTTACATTCTGAAGGAGTTTAAAATATAATGGTCCAGGATTGCCCCTGTTCTTCGGTAATGTAGGGGCACAGACTGTCTTCGGCTCGGCTCGTGGAGGTCTTTGATACTGATTACAGGCACACAGACTAGTCTCTGACCACACATTCACACATGCTCCCATATATGCTGGAACACTTGCACACACACACACATAATTCAATCATTCATGAATCCTAATTCTCCACAGTTTGTTTTGTCACAGACCTAATTTTTAACTGATTTCATTTGCTTTGCCATCAGTCTACACAGAGTAATGTTTTTAGAAATATTTCTTCGGCAAAATGGAACATACATTTTACCATATGCCTACGCTTGTCAGCAACCGAGCATGTGACTGATATGATCTAATGCTGCCCGAGATGAAGATCTAGATGGGGCGTCTGTCAAAACATGTGAGGGTCCCCTGGGACATGCTGAATTACTTCTGCTGTTTCTCATGCCATGTGGAGATCAATGACATCACAGATTCATAGTAGGCCAACAACATGGCTACCCTACAGCTTAAAGCTTGCAATAGTGTCAAAAACACTTGATTTCGATCAAACTATTACACTCTAGTTTAATCTTTTAGTGTTTGTACATATTTTTACTTGGGATCAACATAAACAGCTAAAAAGACACTTATGGATATCTGTAGTGTATTGATGTTTCTGGTGTTACTTTTGGAAACTGTTTCTGATAACTAAGGTATAGCTCAACTGGTTTGTAAGAAGATGTAAGTGTTAAGTCACAGTTATCAAATTTTATGCAAATGCTGGCTGCGAATAATCTGGTCTTGGACCAAAGTGGTCTGGCCTTGGACCCAAATCAGACCAGGTCCACTGTGGCCATTCTCACGTAGGAGGAAACACTTTTTGGGGGGAATTTTGGTTCAAACACTGGGGTAAGTCAATAGCGGAAATTTACCATTACATCACAGGCTTGGCAAAACTCCATTCTTGAACAGGCAATCTAGATTGCTAACCTGAAGTTATCATATATCAGGTTTGGCTAGCAGTCTTGGTGCTGTCTGCTATGTCAATATGATTAATAGTTATATCTATATGTAAGCCAATTGCATGTTTTTCACTTTTATTATTGTGTTGGATGGTTTAAAGTACAACAAAATGCTCTGGTATACTGCTCTAATGAAAAAGACTAGAGACTAGCCAGAATGTACACATTCTAGAAAAATGTCAGGAGCCTATAGGCTTTTAGAAAATAAAAGTGTATTGTTGTGATTTGAGAATAGCAGAAATATTTGATGCCTTAGTTTTTATGATGGCAATTTGCATATCCTCCAGAATGTCATGAAGAGTGATCTGATGATTTGCAATTAATTTAAAGGTCCCTCTTTTGCCGTGAAAATGCACTTAGCCACAAAAAACATTTACACAGCATTTCAGCCCTGCCACAAAAGGACTAGCTGACATCATGTCAGTGATCCTCTCGTTAACACCGGTGAGAATGTTGACGAGGACAAGCCTGGAGATCACTCTGTCATGCTAATTGAGTTGAGACTGGAAGGTTTAAAAGGAGGATGGGGCTTGAATTCATTGTTCTTCCACTGTTAACCATGGTTACCTGCAAGGAAACACATGCTGTCATCATTGCTTTGCACAAAAAGGGCTTCACAGCCAAGACTATTGCTGCTAGTAAGATTGCACCTAAATCTACCATTTATCAGATCATCAAGAACTTCATGGAGAGAGGTTCAATTGTTGTGAAGAAGGCTTCAGGGTGCCCAAGAAAGTCCAGCCAGAAAGTCCAGCCAGAAAGTCCAGCCAGCGCCAGGAAAGTTGATTCAGCTGCAGGATCGGGGCACCACCAGAGCTTGCTCAGGAATGGCAGCAGGCAGGTGTGAGTGCAACTGCACGAACAGTGAGGTGAAGACTTTTGGAGGACGGCCTGGTGTCAAGAAGGACAGCACAGAATCCACTTCTATCCAGGAAATACATCAGGGACAAATGGCTATTCTGCAAAAGGTACAGGGATTTGACTGCTGATGACTGGGGTTAAGTCATTTTCTCTGATGAATCCCCATTCCAATTGTTTGGGGCAAAACGCTTGTCTGGAGAAGAAAAGGTGAGCGCTACCATCAGTCCTGTCTTGTCAACAGTAAAGCATCCTAAGACCATTCATGTGTGGGGTTGCTACTCAGCCAAGAGAGTTGGCTCACTCACAATTTTGCCTATAAACACAGCCCTGAATAAATAACATCCAAAAACATCCCCTGAGAATATCCACTTCTCCCAACCATCCAAGAGCAGTTTGGTGGAGAACAATGCCTTTTCCAGTATGACGAAGCATCTTGCCATAAAGCAAAAGTGATAACTAGGTGGCTCGGGGGAACACAACATCAACATTTTGGATCCATGGCCAGGAAACTCTCAAAACTTTAATCCCATTGAGAACTTGTGGTTTATCCTCAAGAGACAGGTGGACAAACAAAACCCCACAAATTCTGAAAAACTCCAAGCTTTGATTATACAAGAATGGGCTGTTATCAGTCAGGATGTTGCCCAGAAGTTAAGTGACAGCATGCCAGGGCGAATTGCAGAGGTCTTGAAGGAGAAGGGTCAACACGGCAAATATTGACTCTTTGTATGTACTTAATGTATTTGTCAATAATACTTTGACCACTTATGAAATGCTTGTATATATACTGAAGTATACCATACTAACATCTTACAAAGATATCTAAAAACACTGCAGCAGCAAACTTAGGGTAGACCAATACTTGTGTCATTCTCAAAACTTTTGGCCACAGCTGTACATGCAACCGACAAGAGAGAAAAAGACAGTGAGGAGGTGAAGATAATTGTCTAAAAAGTTACACATTAACACAATCCTGTGTTAAAAAAAATATAAGCCAGACTTCCTTCAGTCCTCACACACTCTCCAGATTCATACACAGGACATTTGGAATTCAAATAACTTTTGGTATACATTCATACATACACATTTGAACACTTTTGGAATACAAATAACATTTCTGTTTTTAGATTCATTAAATACACGTCTAAACCCAATTGTCCACTATAAAAGGACGTGGTTTGTTCACTTTACCCATTCCCCAACAATGCATTGTCATTATATAACACAAATACAGACTTTGTACTGGGGATTTTCCACTGCTTTGACTAAAAGCCTCAGATATTTGTGTTTCCACTTCCAAAAAGCGGGCTCTTGGTTATTGGAATTTTGGGGATAAAAAATCTTAAATACATTTCAATAGGACACTCCCTGAGCATGCAGGACCCCAATTGACAAATATGTGGATTAATGTCATTTCTGAAGTAAAAAACGCTTTAAACTGTCAATTTAAGTTTTGTATTAATTTTGTGCATGACAATATGTTCATATTTAGATTGGAAGTCAACTTGCTTCTAAGAGAAAGGTGGCTTTGGCTCACCCAAACCAAAGTTTTTGCACTGTGTCAATTGTTAAAATTCACTAATCATTGTTAGAGTAATTGTTAGAGTAATTCTCAGTAATAAATCTGTCTTTCTCTTCCCCATACCACCTTCAGAAGAATCTATTTCCTTACGCATACACGTGAGTGGTATTAGTTGCTGTAAAATAAATGTTTCTGAATACATGACCCTCAAGTCCGTAAAAGAATATTTATAAAATAATGAATTGGGCCCTTGAGTGCCACAGTCATTGTCTTGCAGGACAGGTGCTGGATGCAAGGAGCAGTTTGAGGGTATTAATAGTTTGATAAGGTGTGACTCCACCTACTTTCACTCTGATGGTTCAAGTCCACTGAGAAGCTGGATGTTTTTAAGGGGAGAGACGCTTTTGTTGTAAATAACGATCTGTAAACTTGATTCCAAATCTTACACCTCATTTAACCTTAACCATAACCTAACCCTGATGCCAGAGGGATTCCTAATCTTACACCTCATTTAACCTTAACCCTAAAATGTAATTTGCCTCAAGAGAGTTTTCATTTTGAATCGATTATGTAAATGACCAACTAATTGGAGAGTCAATATGGGGCAATAGTGCCTGGGGTGTGTGGATATTGAGCGTGATATGTTCATACTGAGGCCTTTTATTTTGGATGGATGGTTTCCATGCTGGGATCTAGATTTAAATATTAAATGCATTCTTTACCAACAGCTTCGTGACAAATACATTTCTCTTTGACAAGTGAAAGTTGTTTGAATCACATTTTAAATTCTTGAGCAGTAGTGAGAAACTGGTCAGGACATGATACCAAAATCCCTGGTCTAACCTTAGACAGTGTTTTAAGGTGAAGTTCCATAACGCATCTTCCCCAAAGCATGTTGCAGGATTCACATTCTGTTACAGAATATGATGGAAGACCTATCCGTCATCTGCCTCAACGAAGGAGAGCCCCACTACTCCAGAACTCTGGGTTATCTTGCTCTCAGAGACTGACATGGTTAAGACTTTGAGACGAGTCAGCACACGCAAGGCTGCAGAGCCCAACAGTGTTCCAGGGTCCATTCCCAGAGCAATAGCGGTCCAGCTAGCAAGTACCTTTACAGGCATTCGTAACATGGGTTCAAGTCTGTAAACCGACCCTCTTATTTCCTGTTCCCAAGAACTCTCCCTGTCAATTTGTCACAATGACTTCTTTCCTGTAGCACAGTGTTTCTCAACCCTGTCCTGGGCGCCCTCGGCCCTGCATGTTTTAGATCTCTCCCTGCCCTAACATACCTGATGTAGATCATGGAGGAGACGATAATGAGCTGATCATTTGAATCAGGTGTGACAGAGCAGGGAGAGATCTAAAACATGCAGGGCCAAGGGGGCGCCCAGGACAGGGTGGAGAAACACAGTATAGCACTAGCATCTGGGATCACAAAGTTCTTTCAAAAGCTAGGATTGGCTCACAAAAACTTGATTTATAAATGAATAAATGGTACTCTCAATTTTTCTCAGGTACATCCCTTTTTTGTTTATCACACTTGAAATGTTTCTACAACTCAATTGGAGCTGTGGACAAATCAAATTATTTGGAAAGGCATACACCTGTCTATAAAAGGTCCCACCGTTGACAATGCATGTCAAGGTTAAAGGCAGTTCAAGTCTGGTTTCGGTCTGTAAACCAACCCACTTATTTCCTGTATCCAAGACCTCTCCCTGGAAACCTGTCACAGTGACATCATATTTGCATCTGGGATCATGATGTTCTTTTAAAGGCTAGAATAGTTTTTTGGGATTAGATCCGGTCCACAAGAAAATAAATAGGTCCGTAGGGTTTGTTTTATGTTTTAGTTTGGAAAACAAATCGTTGTTATACAATGACGGTTTTGGACAACATTTGTCGGCTATGCTATGATGTTAAATTTGTTTTTTGGAAGCCAGCACAAGAAGCGATCACAAGATCTAGGAATGTCAACAGGCTAGGCAAATGTAATTTATCTCTGTGAAAAATTGGGATTGATTCACCAAGGAGATCATCCTACGCCAGTATGTAAAAAATGACAAAGCAGGATAAATGCTCCATAACTACTAAGTCAGATCCACAACCATCTTTAAGATGAAAAAAAGGCCTAATTTTGGTTACTGAAGTCCACCTAATCAGCATTTTCACAGCATTGTCAAATTGCAGCAGTTCAGTTTTTTTCCATTTGCCACACCCACCTTGCCTCACAGTCAGTAGTCCCCTCCCCATTCTTGCTTGGTAGGCTAAGGTGCTACTGGGCAGTATTTAATAAAACAGCCCCAGCATAATACAGACTATAGGGGATAGCTTTTAAAGCCCTGTAATGTGTTAAACTTCAGCAAACATTCCTAATTAAGTACACTTCTTGGGCATAACATGATTCTTTATAGAGCATTGTGTAATATTAAATCAGTACTCAAATATGAATATTAAACATGAATTATGTGGCTTTCTTGAATCTAAGATTTATACATTTTGGAATGGAAAAACACCAAATCATAATTATCCTTGTGTTATCTTATCAGCTTATCGATTTCCCTCCAGGTCTTCAGTGATGTTGTGCCAACATAGGGCAATAAAAATATTGGCATAGGTTATGTTGTACAACGTTCAACACCAGCTCCCCGTAATGGACTCATTGGGCTCTGACCTCTGCCCTATAAAAGGTTCTCCTGAGTCTGGGGAACAGTTCCCATGCAAGCATATGTGGCAGAGATTAGTTCATTACTTCACAGATTCTCCAGAGTATTGTGGATTTCATGCCAGTTACAACATCTGTGTTCTGTGTTACCAGGTATGTTTTACCATGCTCTTTTAAATTGATTAACAAAATATACAAATGCATTTTACCAACAGCAAAACTCTGTAAAATGTACAATGTTGTCAGCTATCATTAAGAGAATTGGCAATTGCTGTGTAATGTGGGGGTTTTTGGTGATTTTTGATGTCATGAGAGTAAAGACAAATTAGGATGCATACATTCAGGATGGTCACAAGTTCTCTACTACATGATTGAACTTTTGTATTTTTATTATTATAAATATGACAATTTATTTATTGGGTACAGCAAAACACATTTTAAACCTAAAATTTTTTTTGTTTTGAGTATGAATTCAAAAATATAATTAATAGGTACTGAAAACCTTTTTAATTTTCTTTCACACTAACATCAAGTACTCCAGCACTCACAACTTAAATGGAAGAAGTTTGCAATAGCTAGCACCCTTCCTAGAGCTGGCCTTCTAGTTAAATTGAGCAGGGGAGGGCCAGATCAGGGAGGTGATCAAGAACTGCATGTCCACTGACAGAGTTTTTCAGCAGCAGGTACTCTGAGACCACTCAGGATCAAGTGAAAGATGAGTAGAACAAAGTACAGATCCTTAATGAAAACCTGCTCCAGATCAACACAGGAGTGGTTGGGCCAAGTCTGTGAATGTCTTTGAGTGGCCCAGTAAGAGCAGAGATGAATGGTAGAAACGTCCCAAATGCATGTCTGCCAAGCTTGTACCATCTTTCCCAAGAACACTTTAGGCTGTAATGTCTGCCAAAGGTGCTTCAACTCAATACTTGGTGATGGGGCCTGAATACTTATGCACTTTCATACATTTACAAAACATTCTAAAAACAGGTTTTCACTTGGTCATTATGTGTGAATTATCATTATATGGGAATTACAGCAATTGTTGTGGAAAATATATATTTTTAGATGGTCCTATTTTATGCAGACAAATGCCCAGTACTTGTTGCACATTTTATGTAGCCATTGTGGTACATGGTGGAGGGGTTTATTTCAGTCTATTCAGCGAGGTTACCCAGCATTGTGAAGGGATCTTTTGCTCCATAAGGGCTTGTTTACATTACGAGAGAGGGAATAAAATGCTAATAAGACTCATCTTCATACTGGCATGTTTTAGACACAGTATGCAGGATTGTGGCAGTCAATCCCAGAAAAACACTTGATACATTCCGACCCGTTTGTATTTACTCTTGCAAAACTTTGCGGGGCTCTATGATGCACGTTAACTTGGATGGTGATGTCTCGAACTACCAATATCTGCAATTTCACACAATTGTCTAGCTACTGTAAATGTTTAAGGATTATTTGCAAGTGTACCTAAAGATCCCTTTTTATGCAATTCTTTAGCTTGGTTGGTTGATATAACCACTTGTGGGCATCCTACAGCAAAAATACACACATCCAGGTTTTCCAGAGTCCTTTTTTGAACAGGTTCATAAATGTTTATAGTATGTAGCTCCCAACATTTGGTCATTGCGATCGCTTATGCTACCATGAATGCTAACACCTATTTGTTTCTAGCTTACTACTGCTTGCTAGCTTGCTAATAGCTACATGTAGTATATTTGGGCCTGAATTACACATGTTGATGAACAGCCCGCGCAGCTGACGGCGTGGATGTTTATGTCCTACTCCAGGAATTAGGGACTTGGGATTCAACAAGACAAAATATTAATTGCTAGACGCTAGCTGTAACACAGCATGAAATGAGTTAGCGCTTAGACGTAGAGGAGCGCCAAGTGGTGGCAATTTCTACAATCACAGCAGTGTGCAACTGCCTTCAAACTAACAGCTGACATGCTATTCAGATACATTTAATTAAAAAAATAATTACTTCCATGGACACATTTTAGAGAACTTTTATAGACAATGTACATATTTCATCGCATTTGTGGGCATGGTACAGGGGATAAAAAAAAAAAAATTAAAAACCAACTAGGAAAATCCTAAAACTAAGGGCCTAGTCACATTTATAGTTTCAGTTTAAGATTAACAGGTAATAGGACTGATAAAATGCAGCCCATAGTCCACAAAACACAGCTGCTATCAAACGCTGTTTGTTTCTTTGCATAGAAGAAAGTATTAACTACCACTGAGTAGCAAAGGGCTTACAATGTACCATTGTACAAACCATTGTAGAAAAGACTGGCATGCAATAGCATGCAAAACCCAGTCTACAAACATCTAGGGGCCCATCAATCAAGACACGTGTGCATTTGTGTAATTAGGGGACCTGTGGAAATCTTTAAGCCATGTGGGCCATGTGGAAATGTATTCATTTTCAGAGGTAAATGTATAACAAAGGCCCCCAAAACACCCTAAATCTATTCTGATAGTTATGCAGCTCCAGGGATGTTGAATACATTTAATTTTACAACAATTTCTTTTGAGACCACTGCTTGAGGATGTCTATTTAAAGTCTATCAACTTACATGCATCATCAGGTAACTCCCTAAAATGTGCAATTTAAACAATAAAGTCATGTTTTCAGGCCGTGCTGTTAATTATACAGTTCTCAGTTGCCACCGAGACAAAAATAATGTATTCGTTGTTTGTAGTGGAGGCACAGCCACTGACCTGGATTTCATCAACTGTAAGCAAGGATTCTTTTGTGTTTCTAAAGAATGCTGAATAAACTGTGTTGCATCCCCCATTCTGACACATCTATGTGAAGCAGAAGTGCTATTCCATGTGAAGTACTCTTGTGATCCCATATCTGATATCTGATTGGATGTTAACTTTACAGCCGTGCTATTGGTCAAGCACTCAGGTTTTGAATCTAAACAGGTCAAATGGTTATAAAGGAGTCTCAGAGTCTTGCACAGATCTTCCTCATTTGTTCCTGACCAGCTCTGGTGAGAAACCTCCACTGTCGCTCTCTCCCTCTCTCTTTCTTTCTCACTCTCTATTTCTCTTTCACTCTCTCTTTGTCTCTCTTTGTCTCCTCCCTATGGCCTTTCTCGGGCTCAATCTTTCAGGTCATGATTTCTTCATGTTGTCATGCCTAGATAGAGTACTTAAAGCTTGTTTAATGTCATTATTGCCATGGTTCTTAAGCATATTCTTATTTACACTGTAATAATATGTTTGCCTACTGTTTGTAGACAACTGTTATTCCACTGCTGTAACTTAACAATACTATGCACATTGATACATTCATCTCCAAAAATGATGATGTTCTATTCTATGATATTATATATTATAACACAATGGTTCAGAGAAAAAAAGTTAGATTTGGATATTGTTGTGATTGTAATATATATATTTTTTCTTTTCTTATTTACATTTAGTTGTTTACTTTGTTTTGTATTACATTTTTTTTGGTCTGTAAAATGTTTACAGGTATTTGGTTAATAAGTTTTGCTGATCATCATTTGCAGCTGATTATAATGCAGATATGTCAGAAGCCTGTTATAAAACTTCACAGTAACACACATGACATCAGAATCCTATTGTTGTTATGTAACACATCATCATTATTCCGTGTTGAAATGTTGCTTGTCTACAGACACTGCAAGTAGATTTATGAGACATAAACTTAAATAATGTAAAGTTACACAATTAATTGTGGAAATTCACATTCTGTTGTAATATGAGTTGACCAGTTTTTTTTTTTTTTTTAAATATGCGTACATTTCTATGTTGCGTTGTAGCCTGTGGCAAATGATGACTGAACAAAATGTCATACAGACACTTGAACACTTCCCCTTTAAAGCCAATCAAACTTGGATTGGAACTGGTAATATGGTCAGATGACAGAGCTCTTTAGACACGCCAGTGGAAAAGTACCTCAGACCCACTAGTCTGTCCACGTGGTGGTGGATCTTTGATGTAATGGTGCTATTTTACTTCCACTGATACTGTAGCCCTTGATAAGGTCAACGGAATTGTTTCCCTGAAAACAACTTGGCCACAGGTTGATCTTCCAGCAACACAATAACCCAAACCAAACATCAGTACACAAAGAAACGGTTAATAATTGACACAAAATCAACATTTGCAATGTCTACGGACTTGAACCCCATTGAAAACCTAAGGTTCAAGTTGAAGAGAGCAGTCCAAAAGATCAGATGTAGGGAATCAAGGATCTGGTTGGATTCTGTATCCAGAAATGTTCACAGCTTCCAATTGTGTTCTCTAGCCAAATCTTTTTGTTGTGCAATACGTTGAAATGCCTATTGTATATATTTTATGTTGTGTACATTTCCTTTTAACCTTTTAATTGTCTTGGGAAGCATTTGTTCAATTGTGTATTTGTTCTTATTTTCAGAGGGCTGTTTTAAGTCATGAGTCAACTACCTAGATTCTGGAACCTGGGATGGTCATCCCTTCTTGACTGGTGGAGTAATTCACCTGTTTCAGAACAAGGTGAATGACAAAGTCTATACACATTTATGATGTGACATCTGGGATCTGCATATTTTTGTCATCTTATTAGTCTTTTATTGTGTAAAAAAATTATTTTCACTGAAATGAAAAGAAAAAACAGTTTTGGGCCTCTGTGGATCAAAAAGGTAATTTGGTGCAGCTGACCATGGATAAACACAGTCTTTTCAAATAAAGATGTTCCCACATTTAAACTGTATTTTAGTTTGATCATAGTGATGCAAAGACATGTCTGAGACCATTTGGTCAAGAAAATTATTAGATATGGCCAATCATGCAAAAAGAGGTTCAGCCTATGAGATAAAATATCCCGACAGAAGTCATACTTAAATCACACATCAGGTCTTGATAAAGGAAATATATTGAAGATCAAAATGTTGAGTAATTTGTTGAGAATAAAATGATGTAACAACGTCAATGGAAACCAAAATCACCAACAGATGATTTGAGTGCCAAAAGATGACAGATAATAATAACTGAATAACTGAAAAAAATTGATGTTCCAGGAAGTTTATCAATGCAATTCATAATGTTACTCAGTAGTTTGTATGGCCCCCATGTGCCTGTATTCAAAGTCTGGGCATGCTACTGATGAGGCAGCAGATGGTGTCCTGAGATATCCTGAGATATCTCCTCCCAGACCTGGAACTGGTCCCACTAGAGGTGGTTGGGCCCTTCCAGCAGGACTGCTCATGTAATGGCAATCTAAGCTCATGAGACTGTACTGGGAGACCCAGCAAATCTTCTTGGGACGGCGCGTATGGATTTTCCATCCTGGAGGAGCTGGACTACATGTGCAACCAGAATGTGCTGCCAATAGTGACTAGGACACTAGCAAAATGAGAGAAGAACTAGTCAGGAAGGATATGGAGGGAGCAATTGTCTGGGGCCAGCACCTACAAAAGCATTCCCTTTTTTGAGCAGTGTATATACATATTTTATTATACTTTTACTTATTTCTTTCTTGAATCTTTAAAGTAGCCCCCATTAGCTTTGAGGTAGTCACCTGAAATGCACACCAACCAACTTCTTGAGGTAGTTACCAGAAATGCTTTTGCAAAAGTCTTAAAAGAGTTCCCAATATGCTGAGCACTTTTTGGTAGCTTTCCCTTCATTCTGTGGTCCAACTCTTCCCAAACCATGGCGAGGTCATCTAATGCGGCACCATGACTATTGTTCTTGGTCAAATAGCCCTTACACAGCCTGGTGGTGTGTTTTGGGTCATTGTCCTGTTGAAAAACAATTGGTAGTCACACTGAGCATGAACAAGATGGGATCTCTTATCACTGCAGAAGGATGGTTAGCCATGTTTGTTGAATATACCTTGAAATATAAGTTACAGTCTCACCAGCAAAGCACCCCCACACCATCACACCTCCCCCTGCATGCTTCACAGTGGGAACCATATGTGGTGATCACCTGATCACCCACTCTGTGTTTCACAAAAAGAAAATTAAACCACAAACCTCACATTTGGACCGCCAGACTAAAGGACAGATTCCACTGGTCTAATTGTAGTTTATTGTGTGTTTCTGCCCATGCAAGTCTGTTGTTTTTATTGATGTTCGTCAGCTTTGATTTTGAAGCAATTTGGGTTTTCCTTTTCTGTAACGGTCTCAATAAGAGCCAGTTTCATCACAGTGCTTAATGGTATTTGTAACTAACCTTACAAAGTTATTTTTCAGATTAACTGACCCATGTTGTAGAGCAATGATGGGCGTTTGTGTACGAAACCTAACCTGTCACAATACAACAAATTGGCTCAAACACATTAAGAAGGACAGATATTCCAATAATTACTTTTTAAGGCACACCAAGTTAATGAAAAATATTCCAGTGGATAACTCATGAAGCTGGTTGAGAGAATGCAAATGGTGTGCAAATCTGTCATCAAGACAAAGGGTGTCTATTTAGAAGAAATTTGTTAAACCCTTTTTTTGGTTGCTACATTAATCCATATGTGTTATTTCATAAATGGATGTCTTCACTATTATTCAACAATGTGGAAAACTGGCAATCTAAATAAATACCCTTTAATAAGTAGGGGTGTCCAAACTTTTGACTGGTACTGAATACATATACATAATATATAACTTTTTAAAACCATATTTCCCATTGACTTATAGGTATTATCTAATTAAGTGTCTTATCAAGAATTATTCTAATGAACATCTTCAATATAGTGAATGGGTATTGTCTAAACCAGGGGTGGGCAAACTACGGCCCGAGGGCCAAATGCGGCCCGCAAGGCTGTCCCATCCGGCCCACGGAATGTAATAAAATTATTTTGGGGGGAATTAAAAAAACAACTCACCAGCCCATTCTTATACATCTGAGTCAGAATTTTAACTATTTACACCTTATATGGGATCTACTGTACATATGTAATGTATGTTTTAACTTTTGCCCTTTTCTGGCCTCCAAATCAATTATGATTAACAAATTACAAAAACAAATGTGGCACTCCATTTCATTTCAAAATCCTGATGTGGCCCCCGAGCCAAAATATTTGCCCACCCCTGGTCTAAACCATGCAAAAATCTTGTTAGTGATTTTAATCGATGACTTTAAATGAATAGTTGACCCAAATTACAAAATTAAATATTGGTGGTAAGCAGTCAATGGACCAGAATTAACCGCATCCATGTTTTGATTTAATTTCTTTAGCAGAGTTTTAAACACTAACATCATAGCATTTTGCAAATATCTGTAATTCTCTCCTTGAGCAAGGCAGTAAACACATTGGTCTACGGGTGTAAATTGGGTAAAATATCTCTTTAACACCTGTTCAAAACACTGTCTCATCAGGTTACCATAAACATCTATTAACATCTATTCAACCCACAATTCTCTCTCCTTTTCATTCATTTGTCTATGGGACAACTTCAGAATCTTCTCCCCCCTATGGTCAGCAACATCTGAATGAAACTCTTCTGGACCATGGAGAAGGCCAGCAATTTCTGACCAAGGCTTTTCAAGTTATCCTGGAGGAGGTGCTATGTAAGGGCACAGACGTTAAGGAGAAGGTCTCACATTCCTACATAAAAATGCCTATAGCCTAACATGCCTGTTCTCTGCACTTCATATGTTATTAGATGTGATTGCTGCACAAGCCATTTCGGTAAATCCTGAGAGACAGATACCTTTCCTGGCCGGCCATGTGATAGATATTGATTCGAAACCACCGCGCTAATGCTAAAACTTTAACTGTTTTCCTCACACCTGCTTGGGTGAATCACAGACATGTTACTGTTCAATGCCATATTTTCATGGGTTTCTTTTGTGGTTCTTATTTCCCCATTGCCAGGTTTGTGATTGGAGGGAGCCTGAAGAATTGGCTGCTCTGCTAGACCTGGAGCTGAGAGAAAATGGGGAGTCAGAGCAACAGCTGCTGAAGAGAGTACAGGACGTGGCCAAGTATAGTGTCAAGACAAGTATGTTTGCACCATCCCTAACTCTGATCCAAGGTATTGGGGCGGTTCGCTTTTAACTACGCTAACACCGTGGATCAGAGCTACCATAAAAAAATATAGAGAGACATTGGACAGAGCGAGATGAGTGTGGATGTGGTCACAGTTGGCTTTTAGCGAATGCAATTGCTTGGGGCTGTCCAGAAAGGATGTACTACAATATAAGTCCTATTGCTTTCCAGATCATCCACGGTTCTTCAATCAGCTCTTTGCAGGGGTGGACTACCATGCCTTGGCTGGACGATTCCTTACTGAGGCTCTTAACACTAGCCAGTAAGAGAAACTAATATGCACACATGACGTAGAGTACCTATCATGAAGTACCTCTTAAAATGAGAAGGCTCGGGTTGAACTGTTGTACAATTTTGTTTCCAGGTATACCTATGAAGTGGCTCCGGTGTTTGTCCTGATGGAAGAGGAGGTGCTCTCCAAGCTACGTTCCCTGGTTGGCTGGACACAGGGGGACGGCATCTTCTGCCCTGGCGGTACTGTGTCCAACATGTATGCCATGAACCTAGCACGCTTCCGGGCGTTCCCAGAAGTAAAAGTAAAAGGACAGTGGGCACTTCCTCGGCTTGCAGTCTTTGCATCTCAAGAGGTGAAAATGAACAACATCGTATGTACAGCAATCAGGCATAACATTACCACCACGGACAGGTGTAGTGAATAACATTAACAATCTCGTGAACATGGCAATCCAACAGACAAGCTACTGTAGCTCAAATTGCAGAGATTTAATGCTGGTTCTGATAGAAAGGTGTCAGAACACACAGTACATCGCAGTTTGCTGCATATTGGGCTGCGTAGCCGCAGACTAGTCAGGGACACGCACCACCTTCCTAAGCATTATGGCCGACCATGGACACCCTTTAATGGAAAGGGTATTGCCTGATGGCATTGGCCTCTTTCAGCAGGATAATGTGCCCTCCCACAAGGCAAAAATGGTTAAAGAATGGTGTGAGGAACACAACAAGTTCAAGGTGTTCAATTCAATCGAACATCTGTGGGATGTGCTGGACAAAGATATCTGACCCATGGAGGCCAACTTACTTACTTACTTAAAGGATCTGCTGCTAACGTCTTGGTGCCAGATACCACAGCACACCTTCAGAGGTCTAGTGGAGTCCACGGGTCAGTCCTGTTTTGACGGCAAAAGGGGGACCTACACAATATTAGGCTGGCGGTCACAATGTTATGACTGGTCGGTGTAAGTAAAGCATTGTTCATCTACCTATTGAATCATGCATACATTCATTCATTATACCCTAACATTCCTGCAGAGCCACTACTCTGTGATGAAAGCGGCTGCATTTCAGGGTATTGGGACCGAGAACGTGTTCAAGGTCAATGTGGACGACAGGTAAAATGATCACAACCTCTCTTTGTGAGAAATAAGACTCCTTATCACTGTGTCAATTCTGAGAGTAAATGATTACCTGTGGAGGTTTCAATGCATGTTCCCCATTGTCCTGCAGGGGCTGTATGGATCCAGAGGACCTTGGTGAGAAAATAGAACTGGCGAAATCTCAAGCAAGTTTACTGAGTTTATCTTGTAATTTACTGTGTAAATAAATGTGCTGTGATACAATGGTTGTACAGTCAGAAACAAGAACAAATAGATCGGAATGGATGGTCAGTGATACGTTGGTGAATTCCTGATCCTGTATCAGCGTACCAAGTAGTTTATTTGCAATTCCTAGTAGTTAATCAATAAACCACATAGCATACTACAAGTGCCAAAATAAAAATAGCCAATTGTTTAGCACTGTTTATTACATAAATGAATACAGATATCTCAAAGTGTTAATTTGTCATGAACCTTTTTTCACTGACCAGGGGGCAGTGCCTTTCTTTGTCCATGCAACATCAGGAACAACAGTCAAAGGGGCCTTTGACCCTTTGGAACCCATTGCTGACATCTGTGAAAGACTGGGATTATGGATGCATGTCGATGTGAGTTCTTCTTAAAGTACTTTTTCACACCCAAGCTACATCCGATATCTTTCGACCACAAAAGCGGTTGTCGGTCAATATCATTCCTGACAGAATCTAGACGTAGTTTAATCATGTATGTCATGCGCATCATCTATTCCATTGATTTGGAGCTGAATACTGACTGTTGATTTCTTGTGGTTTGGCACAGGCCGCCTGGGGGGGGAGCGTGCTCCTCTCAAAGGAACACAGACATCTCATGAAAGGAGTTGAGAGGTAGGAGTCAGAAACAGAGTTGCTAGTATTCTATTTTGCAAAACATTTCAATGAAAAAAAATATTTTACCAGCTAGCCTTTGGGTGATTTGTGAAAGTATTGTTATGGTGTCTGGATGCTTTTACTCATTTAGCAGACCCTGTTAACCAGTCTTCTGTATGGCCCAACATATTGCTTTGATGCCAAAGGCGAATGATTTATCGAATGTGTATGTAATCAGAGCCGATTCAGTGACTTGGAATCCACACAAGATGATGCTGACAGGCCTGCAATGTTCAGCCATTCTGCTCAAGGACACAACGGTAATACAAAGAAAAAATGCCCTACACCTGATTCCACACCAAAAAAAACGGGTAGGGGGGTGGGTACTGCAGGCTTAAAGACAATACTTTCTGTTGTTCTCCCTGTTCCCTGTCAAGACAGGAAGTGTTGCAATGTTGTCCAAATAGAATTGGTTAACTTAACATTTTGGTTTTGGTAGTATCGAACAAACAAATATGGTGGGTTCAAAGCTATGGATTACACATTTGTCAAATCCTCAAGAAATGCCAATCATTTCTTCATTTCACTGCAAGAAACAGGGCATCTATCCAATATCCAGAATTCATAGCGATTTTATAGTATTTTCATAGTTTTCATTCATCAGAGGCAGCCATTGTTTTGCAATCTTATAAATACTTGCTGGCAAGCTCTCTAGAATCTGTAAAAATGATGTACTGAATGAGTTGAAACAAGAAAGTAGGGTTTCTGTAGTTTTACAAAACCTGAGAAAATTTTTCAATCTGGTTATCCACTTTCTCAGCCAACAGGAACAATATTCCTATAAATATAAGTCCAAAATGTTGTTTGACCAAGCACAGCCCAATGGTGAATTATTATGTCTAAACACCAATCTATTCTAGGGGGGGGAAATACCCTAAATCGTATCCAGCAGCGGAGTGTCAATATAAGATATCATTTAAGTTCATTTAAATTATGAAGATCCACCAAAATACATCTAAATAAATACTTTCTAAAAAGCTTTGCTAAAATGCTACTGTAAACATCAACATACTGTTAGTAACAGCTCAGCTTCCTCCTCTGACCTCTAGCCCCACACATGCTCTGCTTCATGTCTTTGACATTTCAAATGGTGCCAATTGGATAGTTCCATCATGTGAGCTTTCGGAACATTCTTAACTCTGTTACTGCACAACAATTCGAAACATTATAATTAGACTCCTCTCTATCAACATAATATGCCAAAAAAGAAATCCTGACATTTTAATCACACAAGACAATCTATATCTCAGTTATTTCCACCACTGACACATTTAAGTCTCGTCTTAAAACATATTTATGGACATTCTATGGCGTTCGAGTCGGTTTAGGGTCACTCTTGTGTAACCGTCCTGTTTGTTTCTCTTGTTTATATTTAAGCACTGTGATATGTCTTATTTGATTGGTGCACAACTTTCTACAGCACTTTGTTCAGCATTGCTTGTTCTTAAATGTGCTTTATAAATAAATTGACATTGACATATTTCGGACCCCAGCTGCCTCCATGCTACATGCTAATAGCGATCTTTACTCAACAAAATACAACAGTAAACAAACAATGATTGATTGCTGTCCCTCTTCCACAGGACCTGTTGAAACACTGCCACTGTGCCGATGCAACTTACCTGTTCCAGCAGGACAAGTTTTATGACAAGAGTCTGGACACCGGGGATAAGTCGATACAGTGCGGCCGGAAGGTGGACTGCCTGAAGCTGTGGCTAATGTGGAAGGCTGTGGGTTCTAAAGGCTTGGAAGTGCGTGTGGACAGGGCCTTCGCCAATGTAAGGTACAAACTACAGACTTAGCTAGACCTGTAGCTCTAATTCTGGACAGTCAAACTTTTCATTTCAAAAACACATTAAAGCATTCAAAGATTTTTATTGAGTCTAGGCCAGTGAGAGATGTCTGAAATCGTGCGGCACAATAATCTCAGTTATCCCACGTGTAGATATCTGGTGGAGGAGATGAAGAGAAGAGAGGGCTTTCAACTCATATGGGAAGTGAGTCAATGATGTCTTTTAAATATAATCTATAAGTAACAGTCTTCTCCCTCTCACTCACTTTGTTAAAACGCTTTTGTCCTTTCGAACAGCCTGAGTTTGTGAACGTGTGTTTCTGGTTCATCCCGCCGAGTTTGAGGGGAAATGAGAACAGTCCAGACTACCAAGACAGGCTGTCAAAGGTTAGTGTTTGTGTGAGGTGCTCCAGTTTCTGAAGCTTGACTGACGCTGTGAATTTGACACATCAACCGGTTAGTTCCTGTGTTGCATGGCTGACTGTCCTGTGACTTTGTATCTGCACGGCCAGGTGGCTCCAGCAATCAAGGAGCGAATGATGAAGCAGGGGACCATGATGGTGGGCTACCAGCCCCATGGCGGACGGGTCAACTTCTTCCGAATGATAGTCATCTCACCGCAGGTCTCCTGTCAAGATATGACTTTCTTCCTGGATGAGATTGTGAGACTAGGGAATGATCTGTGATTCTACTTGCATCTCTATTTAGGTCTTTGACTTCTCACGCTTTAAGTCTCAGATATCAGTCCATGTTATGTTTGTGTGTGTTTTGCGTAATATTAGACTTGTTATTATATTAAACTTGTTGCCTGTTAGACTTGTTCGACTTGTGGACAAGAATTGTGAACAAAGTGCCTATCAAATGGTTAAAACATATGGTATGTGACACTAATAAACCTATTCCTTTGACCCATTTAGTTTGACTCAGTTTCTAAAAAAGTTGTGGTGCTGTGTAAAAAGCGAATAAAAACGGAATGCAATGATGTAACAATCAGTTGTCCCTATATATAATTGAAAATAGTACGATGACAACTTATCAAATGTTGAAACTGAGAAATGTTATTGTTTTTGGAAGAATACATGCCAATTTGAAATTTCTCTTCTTTTTTTTTTTGCAATACACTTTAAGCATTTGGGAACTGAGGAGACCAATAGTTCCCATGTGAAATGTATTCCCATTCTTGCTTGACACAGGATTTCAGCTGCTCAACAGTTCAGGCTCTTCTTTATCATATTTTTTGTTTCATAATGCACCAAAGGTTTTTAATGGGTGACAGGCCTGGACTGCAGGCAGGCCAGTTTAGCACCCAGACTCTTTTACTACAGAGCCATGCTTGTTGTGATACGTGCAGAATGTGGTGAGAAGACAGCAGAGAGGTGCAATGAGTGTGCAGTACACATAACATCCAATCATGGGGCCCACATGATGTGTGTTGTACATTTGAAATAATTAATGCAAGCAAAATAAAACAATGTTAAGATTTTCTGCTAGACACTATTTAGTTGACATTGAAGTGATAAACATCTATATTTGTTTTATTATTTTGTAATGCATTTGTATGATCTACCGGATTCTGACCATCGGGGTGTAACCAGTGTTGCCAGATGATCAGGTTTCCTGATGGTTGTTTTAAAAAATAGCGTTTGTGCGGTTTTTATGTGCGTTAGTTGATTGGCCAGTGTATTGTTAGTGAAATATGGCCACCCTGGGTGTAACATCGAATCTTGTCAGTTAATTTGCTTAGGCTTTGAACTGTGTAAATATTCTACTCAGAAGAATGAAAAAGAAATAGATTATAAAAATCCGGAAAATATTCATAACGCTACACTTTTTCCACATTTTGTTATGTTACAGCTTTGTTCCAAAATGGATTCAATACATTTTTTTCCCTCAACATTCTACAGACAACACCCCATAATGACCTGCTGAAAGAATTAAGAAAAACAAATAAACATGTATATAAGTATTCACAGCCTTTACTCAACACTTTTTACAGGTTTGCAAAAATTACCCAAAACATTTATTTTGAGAATAAAAAATGATTGAATCTATTTTGGAATATGGCTATAACGTAACCACAGGTGGAAAAAGTGAAGCGCTGTGAATACTTTCCAGATGCACTGCATGCCCTTGAGAAAAGTCTTTAGTAAAGAAAATGAGCAGCAGAAGCACGAGAAGAGAGATAGATCTGACTGACGTCACCAAGACGGGAGCAGCATCACAGCTTCAAGCGAAGGAGGAACAAGGTTAAGATCCAAGTCTGACAGCAGCTAGCAGTAACTGCTGGTATGTTTTGTTTAATAACAAGCGCACATATTTTGGAGGGCGAATTGTATTAAACATTAATATTTTGTTTGGCAAATCAGGTAGCTATAGTCTTATTTTAGCTGTTTAGCGGGGGCCTAAGGATTGCACCCACGGGAGAGAAAGCTAAGCTCCGCCGGTTCTGGCCACGTACTGTGTTCACAGATAATGTTTTTTGGAAGTGTCCCTAAGCCCATGCAAAGATTTCCACTACAGATTCACGTCTGTTTTCAATGCAGTGTTGCCTAAGGGCCCAGAGATTTCCCCGGATTCTATACATCTTTTAATAATATTATGTGCCTTAGATGATTAAATCACCAAACTATTTGCAATTTTACGTTGAGAAACGTTATTCTTGTTGCACTATTTGCCTGCACAACATTTCAAAGAGTGGTGAACCCCTCCCCATCCCCACTTCTTAATAGCCAATCATGTTACTGACCTGTTGCCAATTGACCTGATTAGTTGTGTGATATTCCATCAGGTTTAGTTTTTTGAACATTACTTTTTCAGTATTTTGTTGCCTCTGTCCCAACTACTTTGAAATGTGTTGCAGGCATCAAATTGAAAGTAGGCATATATTTTTCTAAAAACAATAAAACATCTCAGATACAACATTTGAAATGTGGCTTTCATACTTTGTTCTATATAAGAGAGGGTTTAAATGATTTGCACATCATTGCATTTTGTTTTTATTTACAATATACACACTGTCCTCACTTTTTGGCAAATGGGGTCGTATAAAGTATGTCCATCTTTACACATTGGTAACTAGTAGAACGTGATGTATTAGAACATGACTTAGGCAAAATACCCTAAACTATTGCAGAGGCTATACTAGAAATCTATTAAAAACTTTAATCAACCTGCCTTGATTAAAGTTGATGTCTGTCAAAGAAGGGTGAATGTGTTTATTGTCAAGTGTGCTGCCGGGGTAGACATAAGGCATGGCAGCTGACTGGGTGTGGCGCACAAATCCTCCACCGTCCATGAATCCACAAGTAAGTATAATCTAGGCGACTTCCTCCCTTCATGGATGTTGACTAAGGAACCTTAGCTCACTGCACCCTCGCCACCACAGCATTCAGGACAGCCTAAAAGACAGGCCACACCTCTCTGAGGGATAGAGACAGTTGATCGTCCTGTGAGAGATGAAACAACATGGGAAATCCCATTTAGGCTTACTCCAAGAGTTTTCAAACATGCAGGTGGTTTGAATTTTAATCTTACTAATGACTTTAAGTAGCTGCCCCCTGAAACTCAGACCCGAAAAGTTCATATTTTGTTAACTCATAGTCAAAAAAATGTGTTGACTCATTCAATACTTGTAATGTTGGCTAAAGCATACACTGGAGAAATGAATCATCTAAAGTCTTACCTCAAGGAAGGATGACTCACCAATCAGCCATCTACTCAGAATACTAATCTGCCCAGACCATTTGGATGTCAGGGTATGCTCCCAATATTAAACAGAAAAATAGCTTTATTACATGGTTACATTTAATTTTGGGGAATAAAAAAATATTCATGAATAATAAACCGTTCTGGAAACCTTGGCCAGTTAATTTAAGCAAGTCTTCTCCAGAGTGGTTTAAACAAGTCCCCTAAATGAGCCAAATCTAAATATTTCAATGCAGCAGTTACCATGTAAGCAGAAAAGATCTGTCTGCTTACTTTAAAACACAAATGATCACAATCCTGAATCAATAAACAGATCTGATAAAAAGCAAAGCCATGAACTCATCAATGCAAAACACATGAACAAGGAACACTAAAGCCAAAGCATTAAGGATAGAAGACAGATCTCTGTTTATGAAGTTTTGGACATATGCCAGAACCTGTGTTTGTATAACAGGGCCATTTGCCTTGCAGCTCTTTACTAGTAGCAGGTGGGATTTCAAACAAACAGCTTCTGGGCCCGGATCAGCTTCCTTTTATTCCAGGTGCTGCTGAAGAGAAAACAGTCCTTTAACTGTTCCAGATGTCTCAATGAGTTTATACTGTTACACCAGTAAGGAATGGTGTAAACTGTCATCAGGGGAACAATAGAATAACAACAAGGGAGCTTGCAAAGTTGCATATCAAGATTTAAATCATAACTGTTGTACACAATAACCTAATCTTTTTTAGGGAACATCCAGTACCATGTCGAGCCCTGACATAAAACAACGGTTTCGCATCAGACCTCAAAACAAAATATCAGGTTTGAATCTAGTCACGGCGGGGCTGTTTGACAGTGTTCTCAGGAGCATACCCATCCTAGGCCTCATTCAAATATAGTTACAGCTACATCTTACAAGGAGGCATTTCTTTAGCATTAACCAGAAACAGCATCCTACCGCCATGTGCCTATATATACATCCCAGACGTATGTATCCATTGAAGCACATTCTGCTTGAGGGAAACAGAAGTTTAACATTTGGTGGAATAAATAGGGTCAAATTCTTGGGTCCTACTAAGAGGGTAATTACACCCATTTGCAAACACATTTTCCGTACATCCAGTGCAATTTCAGTTTCTACATGAGCATATAGTGAGTGGGTGGTTGTTGAAAGCACATGCAAGTATAGTTCGACTTCAGGAAGTATGGGGATTAAGAAGCAATGTGTTGGTTAAGTGAGGATGTGTGTTTTTATATAAACAGTAGAGAAATTTGGGCTTGAAGGTGCTTGTTTCCCAGCTCAAGTGGGCAGGTTGTGGCATGCTGGACCAAAAGGAGCCTGTTAAGAGCTTATTAAAGAGCGTTCTTACACTGCAATAGCTTTAATTAGATTTGTTGCCAGATTTGTATTGGAGATACATTTTTCAAGATGTCAAATGTCACATTTTAATGGAATGTAGAAAATTATTCTCACAAACACTTTTCACGGCTACTGAGGTCAAAAGGTAATGTTATGCTCAATAGGTATTTGTGTGGAATGAGCAAGGACGTAAGAAGTTTGGTTCTTTAGTTCCTTTCAACTCCAATTATTATAACTTTTTTATCATTAGTTTTTTAAAGTGTAGATAAAAATAGTATTACATATTACACGAAAACATAGTTATTTAAATCAAATTATCACACCTTTTGTTTGACATCAGTAAATAGGGTTGGAATTTGTGTACATTCGAGTAACACAATTCTTGTGCGTTACTGCACTAGGAAAAAAAAAGAGCAGCTCTTTCCCTGGTGATTGAGAATGTCAATGTGTGACTAGATCACACCTTCTAGCAAGAACAATCCATGGAGATCTACACAGAGGGATATTTTAGTAATGTTGCAGTGAATAAACTTATCATTCCAAAAGTGTTATCCTTTTATTCGTCACCTGTCTGTATGTGTAGGTGTTTTGTATGAACGCGTGTTTACGGAGTGTAAACGTGTGAATGTGGGAAAAGCATAATGTGTGGATGTATTCAGTACCGGAGCGTTGCCGAGCGCTGTGCATATTACAAATGGGCGAAAGCACGAGGGGAAATCGTAGCTACAACAAAGGCTGCTAGGAATATTTTGACCGTGAATGAGGGCTGACATTAAAATCCAGGCAGGGAATAATAACCTACTCTCCACCGGTCATTGCGGCCATTTGGCATGTGGACTCATAGTTTGAGGAGTGTGCAGGTTTCCTCCCCCTCTGGGCGTGACCTCGAATAAATAAAGCCCTTCTTGGCACCAACGAGTGCCACCACACAGAAAATGTTGTTTGCATGCAACTAACATGGCACTCTCTGTCAAGCAATTTTTTTGGGTCCAATATGAGATGTTCTTGGCATCTTCTCCTGATTATGTTTAATGAGCTGGAAGAACTTACAGAGCTAGACTTTCTATTTATTCCACAACCACACACATGGAGATGTCAGACCTCAGTAGCAGAGGGGAGTATGGCTGTCGGAAAGGTGGTGCACATCAACATTCAAGGTGACTATAATCATTTTTAACCATTTACAATAAAGAAGAAGAGATCTCCAAATCAAGTCTAACAGACTATGTGGTTTACCTGTTCACTAACATGATTCCACTACAGTACACACTCAGCAGTCCTCTAGACCTTAACACACATATTCAGACCTCAGAATCAGTGGGAGGATTGGAGTTACAATATGAAAGAGTTGCATAGAGGAAAGCCTAACTAGACCATAACCGCAGCTGATAAGCAGATGAATTTCAAAACAGGAGAAATGTTGTCAAATTTAATAAAACAACAAACACCAGTATTGCCAGTATATTTTATTTTATGTACAGTACATGTAAAAAAAAAAAAAAAAAAGAAATAACATAGACAATAACATTGACCGAAGGCAGACAGCCATGTTGCTCATCAAACACGGGAATTTCCTGCCATACACTTCCATCTTAATCATGAACCAGGTGTCAGGGGGAAACCAGGCCCATTCCCCTCCCCCTCTGCTCCTAAACAGTCAAACGATGCCGGAGGGAATCAAAATGAAACTCAAAAGCAACAGACGCTCTGGATCCTGTTCATCAGGGCTCACAACGGAAATGTTTCCAACAGAAAACAAAAAATAAATGAGCAATTCATACTGAAGAAGTCCAGCGAGCCTTTGCCCATTTTCTCCTCCCAATTTGGTGGCTCCTGAACAACCATGGTTCCTGCTTCTGCGGTTCCCCCCTTTCAACAGTGCTGCCTTCAACTCTACGGTAAATAAAAAGGTGGATCCCGGAGTCTCCCACTCCAGACTGCAGCGTGAAAACCTGTACCCAGAAATAAGCTTACAGAGTAGCCAACTACCTCCCATACCCCTTCACCGCTCAGAGTTGAATTCACAGTATTCTTACAGCATTTCAGGGTGTCTATAAAGCTTTAATTGATGCATAGGGTTTGACACTAATCCACCGCCTCCAGTGGAAATATTTGATGAGGATAGAACTGGGGTGAGAGAATGTACAAAGACATCCCAAGACCAAAATGCAAGAATACAGTGTACACAACCACCTCTGAAAAAAAGGTTAAATCTCAGGTGTACCAAAAAAAAATAAAAGAAATCTCCAAGGCCATGGATAGTCAACGTTGAGACATTTGAACTGACGTGGCGAGTCAGAGCTGCAACTCCAGTTAGTGATAGGACAATGAGCTTACAGCAGGCCACCAAGGTACAGATAAAGTGCTTTTCTTTACATGACATTAAATAATTAAAGTGAGTACAACTGAACTCTGGGATCTCTCAACGACAACCTATACATACTACGGTGTTTAAACCAAACTTAAATGGGCGAGAGCACAAAAGAGTGAGGGGTCAATGTTTCAAGGCTGTAGAAATAACGTTACATTAACAGACCCAAATAGCAATGCTGAAGAAGGCTACAAGGATGAAACACTGGAAGATAGAAGAAACTCCAGCTCTTTCTCTAGATGAATTGGTGTCACATTCTCATATTTGGAAAATGAGTTTAGAGTAAGACTTTTCACAGGAAATGTCTGTGGATGTACATTTTCAAAACATTGGCGGGCTTCCAACAAAGATGGCACAGACCAAACAGATCTGACGAGGCCCTCTGACTCTGAAGGACGTTCATAAAAGCAGCAGTACGGAGATATAACGGGATTGTACTAAAGTCAACTTAAATTTTTTTTATGGATAAATAGTTACAGATAATAAATACATTCGTATTGGTAGTGTTTTCAGATTCAGTTCTATTGAAATACAGTAAAATCAAAAACAATCCCCCAAAAATATTCCTTGTAGTTCATTCCATGTCTTTCTTGCACCCTTATCCAGTCAATAACAGTCCACCTGGGCGGCCATTTTCCTCCAGCCACGAGGGGGGAAACGTTGTATAAATAGCAATCGTGGCAACCGCACAGGCTTTTATTCTTTTCCCCAGTGATGGATGACTCAAGTCTGAGAGGTTCTTGAAGCCACAGAAAAGACCCTTCTTCTGTCTTCAAACTCTACAGAAAGTAAGATGAGATAAAAGACAGGAGGTAGAAAGGGACAGAAGAACAAAACAATAAGCAGGGTAGTCTGGTTTCACTTGGAGGGATATATTCAGGTCTAGACTTAGTACTAAGAATTATGCAGGTTTACAAAACATATGAATTCATATTGGACCTTTAAAGATTTGGAACATGTCTAATCTCAACCCAAAACACTATCCTCCATTATCGTCCTATATTCAAAAAGTTATCCAACATATTTCAGTTACAGCCGACATGGTAAAAAAATCTATGACTTTGAGAGACAGGCTTCTGGGCTGTGATTTATGAAGTAAGCCACGTCCCACTGTACTGTCACATTGCTATGGGGGCTTCAAAAGAGCAAACAGTGACCATGGGCGCAGTCTGGCCATATCTTATCACCCTGAGACAATATTTAACTCAGGTGTAGGTAGGTGCGTGTGTGTGTGTGTGTGTGTGTGTATTTGTGTAGGGCTGGATGCTTGGCGACAAGATCCAGACAATCAACAAAAAGATTTATATGTTCAGGCCGTCTGACAGCTCCATGACAACTAGCCAACCAAAATCATGAAACTTGAAAGGTTTTGATAAACATTTGATAATCTTGTGCAACTGTACCGCAGAAAAGTCAAAAATGTTGTATTAGCTTAAATGGTGAAATAAGCAGCTAGCTCCAGGGGCAATGCTGATCAGATGGTCTATTTTAAGAACCCTTCCCCATTTGATTGAAATACAGCTTTAGGTAGGGCTAGGAGGAATCTAGGTTCTCCATACTTTTTAATACATACTCTTTTGCAATACCTTATCATTTGTTCTAATTGTAAATATCTTGCTGTCTGTATACAAATGTGATCTAAAACATGGACTCTGTTAAGACTTTGATTAAACAACATTAAAAAAAAAAATATCCACTGTTCAAAATGACGCAACAACAGTCAATAGAAACTAAAATCACCAACCGATTGAGGTCTGGATTCAAACTCACTCTCAACATCTAGGAAAAGAATAAAAATTATACGCTGTTCTAACTTCCATGAATTTCATCACAGCAACTCAATGTGACTCAGACACATACGTGCCTGTATGCACTTCCAACAACGTCTGGGTTACTGATGAGATGACAGATGCTGTCCCGGAAGGGGGGGGGTAGATCTACTTCCAGACCTGGACAGCCTGTAGTGCTATTTGTATTGGTGCGATGGATGCACCTATTCATGACGACCCAGAGGGTCTGATGTGGATTCAGGTCTTTATCATCCAGGAACTGGCTACACGCTCTGGCCACATGAGGACGGCATTGTCCTGCACAAGGGTCCACAGCAGCAGCGTAAAGTCTCACGAAGGGTCTGAGGATTTCACAACGATACCTAACAGCAGACAGGGTACCGTTGGCTAGCATGTGGAGGTTTGTACAACCCTTCAAGGACATGCCTCCCCAGACTCACTGACATTCACCACAGCATCTCCAGACTATGTGCTCAGTGTGAACCTGCACTCATCTGTGAAGAAAACAGGGCACCAACGGCAGACCTGTCAATTCTGGTTCTCTCAAATGCCAATCGAGCTGCACAGCGTTAGCCTGTAAGCACAGGTCCCACTAGAGGACATTGGGTCATTAGTGACAGTTTGGTCAGAAACATCCACACCAATAGCCCACTGTTTGTCACAGCAAAACTTCTTGTGATGGCATGTATGGATGTGCCATCCTGGAGGAGCTGGACTACCTGTGCAATCTGATGAATGGGCTGCAGGCACTGCCTCATGCTACCAGTAGTGACAAGGGCACTAGCAAAAATAGAGAAGAATCAGTCAGGAAGGAAAACGAGTAAGCAATTGTCTGTGACCACCAACAGCAACACCATTCCATTTTTGGGGGTGGTCTTGCAGTTGTCTCTCCAGTGTACCAGTTGTTACTTTCATTTGGAGATTGCTTCCTAAATGGACAGATTTTTTATGTATATTTAATTATATTTAGACATTCTGGTTGAAATAACAACATCTAAAAATAAAATTCCAGAGTAGGCACTGCTCTTTCAAGGCTATGACTCATTTCATACTCCATACAAAAGTACATTGTAAGTCAGTGGCTTAGCACAGCCCTTCTTTTTAGGATAGCACGTTCTGTTACCAATGACTTTGTAATCAACAGAAAAGCACAGCTAGTTTATGTGTATGTTTTTTTAAAGGGTTTCAGTATATTTTGCATGCCAAGCCAAAGAGCAATAAAGAGTGCTGTGATTGACCACAAAACAGCAAGCATATCAAACTGACTATGGGCCTTTTTACACCACAGTAGAGAGAAGATTACTTATTTTAAATAACATTTAAGTTTACATTGGCATGTGATGCCAGATAATTGATGGACATATGCTAGCAGCAACTTGACCAGACCCTTATCTCTTCCCACTTTTCTTAAGCTACATTAGATGGCATGCATCAATTATATTTAGCTACAAAAAAACCCCACAAAAACAAATTGCCATTTCCCACCACCTCAGTCACCCTTGATAGGAAAGGTAACATGATCCATTTCAATGTGCATATCACACTGACAATTGTAGATATTGGTGCTTTACACGTGTTATGTACAGTGTTGTCATTGTTCTTTTCACAAATTACCCATCTGGAGAAAACACTTTGAAATGCCTTTTACTCCCCTACAGCTACTGACTGAATAATTCAACCTGCCGCTATCGTGGATTTGAAAAACAAAGCATGAACGCTTGTTTTTACAGGCCACATTTTCTGTCAACGAATGCGAAAGTGATACTCTTGTTGGAAAATAACAACTCAAACAGCCACCCAACAGTCCAAAGTTCAATCCGCACCCAAAGCCTAAAAACGCATTTACTAAATCGGATTTTATGCCCTGGTTCGAAAAAAACTGTGTTTCAGTGAACAAACTATTAACTGTCTGTGTGTCGTAAAGCCACGTACGTCTCGCAGTGAGAGGTGAGTAGGGAAGTGATCTCGGGGGTCAGGTGACCCACGGCCTTGGCAGCTTCCACGACGGCTCGCCGGTACATCCCTTTCTTCTTGCGGTTGAAGCGTGACCTGAAGAACTCCCGGAAGGGGGACAGTTTGGCGACAGACAGATTGGAGGTGGTGGGCGAGCCGAACCAAGCCACCTTGGCCTCCGGCCACTGGGCCTCGCAGTTCACCGACTCTTCCTTGCGGATGCCGCTGATGCCCAGCACCCTGGCCGGCCACCAGGGGAAGCCGTGGATCTTCCCCCACACCACGTCCCCCACGGCAACCGCGTGGCCCTCCTCCGTCACGCACTTGGTCATGCTGCGCGTGTGCAGCCGAACCGTTAGTGGCGGCACCGTCTTGCTGTCGTCCCGCGAGGACGAGGACACGGACGAGATGCGCTCGCCGGGCGCCAGATCGCAGAGCTCCGGGGACGTGCCGTCTGAGCTGAAGGACTTGGACTCATCCAGGCTGTCGGTGCTGCACACGGAGAGGCTCGACGAGTCCGCCTTCCGCTTGCGGAAGTTGATGAGGAGCGTGAGGTCGCCGTGGCCTCGGTCGGCCTCCTCGCCGGAGCTCCCCGACCACAGCTCCAT
This sequence comes from Novumbra hubbsi, assembly GCA_016801125.1. NCBI lineage: Eukaryota > Metazoa > Chordata > Actinopteri > Esociformes > Umbridae > Novumbra > Novumbra hubbsi. The sequence continues at coordinate 33,178 of JACXGK010000659.1, forward strand.
CGGGGTCTTTTCTCCGGAGTCCTCAGAGTGGGGCAGCGGCCCGGGGACGGGAACCCGGGTGCCCTTTCTCCTCGGACGTTCCAGCAGCTCCGCCTCGTACATCGTCAGGCGGTCCTCCCCGTCCCCCAGGGTCCTCACGCGGATCTTCGGCGAGGGCAGGTCCAGGCCGGTAGTCAGGGGCCTGGGGAGCTTGAGCTTCGGAATGGATACGGTCAAACCCGTCCGGGTAGCGTCCAGGATGTGCCGCCGCTCCTGGCTCGGCGTCAGAACGGTGGCCTCGGGTGACTTGCCTCGGTGGCCACCCAGGCCGTTGGGCATCAGCTGCTTCGGACAGAAGGGCTTGACGGAGCCGTGAACCCGGGCCGGGATCTTCATGACCTCACCCTTGCCCTGCGGTGTGCTGTAGGAGATCTTGATCACCGGGCTGTGGGGAATGCACGGAACCGCGGGGAACTTCGGCTCGTCCTCCTTCTTGTCCTTCCGAAGACGCTTGCCATCGTAGGCGGCGGTGCCGCTCTCCCGCCTCTTGTGGTCTTTCCCGGCGTCCGAGTCCTCTTTCGCGGCCGCCTTGACGGAGTCGTCGTCGCTCTGCGGCGCGTTCTCTTTCCTCGAGGCCTTGGCGGCAGACGCGGCGTCCTTGCCGTCCTCATCACTGTTCAGCGAGTTCTTGCACTTCTCGCACAACACCTGACGTGGTCGGAGACGGATGGTGCTCACGGTCATCTGCCCGGGCTCACGGGAGCGCCTCTTCTTCCGCTTGATTGTTCGCGGTGGGGGCTGTGGGACCCACTGGCCGTAGCTGTGACGAACCCATATAGGCTGAGGGAAGGGAGCGCCGACAAAATAAGGAGGGTACGGAGCCTGCCCAGCTGGCACTGGCGTGGGTAGAGGGACAGGGATGTGGGCACCAGCTGGATAATTTTCAGGCAGTGAGTTCTCATCCTTTGGTCTATGATGCGAATCCTTGCTGAGAGGTTTAGTAACAGGCTCCTCCCTTAGGACTTCAGGGATTTCAAAGGCAGGTTTCAATGCGGGGCATTCCACTGGTTTCGTTGTGACCTCCGGTAAACAGAAAAGCCCAGTCCTAAAAGACAAATGGGAGAACATGTTTTATTTACTGTGCTTTGTAGGGCTGGGTTACATTTCAGCCAATAGTCAAATCTTTATCGCTCCACATTCTGTGGGCGCAGGGCTTGACAAAATCACATTGAATAGTTAGGATTGAAGATTTACTTCTGAAAATTCTGGAAGTTAGTGTGCCTATGGATACTGTCACACGATTATCCATCTTAAAAATCTCACTTTTAAAAACAGCATTTTGGTTTAGAAAACAAAAACAGGCATTACAACCGATTCTAGCCCATTAAAGCAGCACAGCACCCCCCTCAAACAACTGGCTGCCTACCTGATTGCCTTCTCGATTAAAATTGAAGTGATACATCTGAGGGTGGGGTCAATGAGCATTTGCAAGAGCTTAGCCACTTAAATGGGGTGATCGTGTTAGCGTTTTAACCCTTTAAATTACTCAAGTGGATAGTATTGGTTTCCTACTATCCATAGCCTAGAAAAAAGTGCATAATCAAAATCAAAAGTAGTCAGGGGATGAGATAAAATACTCTGGCAAACCTTAAAGCAAGCCACAATCACTAAGACATTCAGTTCATGTAGTCGTGGCAGACAGCACGTTAATCAAACAACAGATGCTAAATGCATTTACAGGCAGATGTCAGAGCTGTAAACAAGCTACTTTACAAAACCCATTTCCTAATGCTAATGAAGTGTTCTACGTTGTTTTCAATTCCCAACTTTGAGACAATCTGAAAAGGTTTGATAAAAACAATCTGAAAAGGTTTTCCTTTGCAAGAATAAAGCACTTTCTATCAGCTGTGTTCGCTTTACTACTGGAGTAGGAAACAAGCAGGTTGTTTTCCACCTAGCTAGCCTATTCCCTAAGGTTCAAATCACAAACACTGGAATGTCTGGGTCTTTTCTTGGTGAACTGGGTTGTTTTTTTTGGTAGGCCAGTGGCCCTTTAGATGGAAAATGTCCAACCCTGGCTTGTGTCCAAGGAGAAAGGTAGCTGACAGCAGCCAAGGCAGCAACATGGCTGTGCTTTGCTGTCAGTCACAGCAGACAAAGAGAACAGGACGCCCAGGAACCCCCCTCCATTCCAACTGACTGAACAAAAACAATCCCATGAATCACTCGGGGATTCGGAGAGCCAGGAGATTCACTTGTTTTCACATCACTGTCTTCTGGGTACTGGTTTGTTTTGAGATTATTAATTAAGGCACATTTAGGAAGCCCAAAAGGCGCATCCCATGTGCAGGTAATGCTGGCGCCTGTCATTAAAAGGCTTGCTGAGGCCTGTTAACTGATCTTGGAGAAGACCTTTAAAAGCTCTTCTTGACCAACAGATCCTCAATAATTGCAATGATTGACAAAAGCAGCAGAGTAAACAATGTCCTGGCCTAGGCTTTCTACAAGGACATAGCGGTTAATCAGCCATGACTCAAACATTGCTGCCATTTAATGTTGTGTACGTTACAACCAGACACAGAGATCCTACAAAATAGCATGTGACATAAAAACTGGAGAAACACAATGAAGGGAAATGCATTTCTATGAACCTGAAGAAAAATCTCAAATGTTGACACAGACAAGGCAAAATAGGCCTGTACACCAAAACTGTTCTTTGTTTAAGCCTAGTTAGTTTTCATGGGGGAAGGTGAATCTCAAGGCCTTGGAGAAATCGATCATGGAAAAGGGTAGGCATAAATCTGTACGTCCCTAATGACAGGAAAAGCTAGTAAAATTCTAATGGTAAGATTCAGAGTCTATAAATAAATAAACCCTCTGGCATTTAGTGCATACTAGTGCAACACAAGGCCAGTACATGTGACTGTAGACTCCTGGTGTCTACAGTGCACACCAGACCACACTGCACACAATTAATTTCACATATGAATCACAATCATTTGAAGAACATTGTATACCATACCTCTATTGTTTTCATCCTATACAATGGGCCTACATTTGATTCCTAGCCAACATTATGTACCGGTTGTTCACCCTTTGTCAAGCACAATGTAGGCCTACAGCCTAGTTGTGCTGCTGTTTATAATATAGTGCCAATCTTCAACAGCATAACAGCTATATAATGTCTTATTAAGAGTGATAGGTCAATCATTTATAAATAGGCCTGGCAACACTAATTATAACTGTCAGGGTCAAATTGTATGAGTTTCATTATGGGCCTACAGTAGAACACCAGGATTAGGCTACATAATAATATAATACTTGTGTGATGACCATCACTTAATAACAATTTAATTAAGTACATATGTTTGCCAATACATTTGTAGATTATAATAGGCAAGCACCATTCAAAGTAAATAAAGAAAAATAAGGTTTCAGCAAGGCCTGGCATAGTTGAATACATTGCTGCCAGTGTAGCCAACAGTGAACTACCGTTAGTTAGCTAGTTACATACATAAGGTAACAATGAAATATATAAGGTAACCACGTAGGCAACAACTGTATTGCCATGCCCATCACGTTTAGTTAAATGGAGTGGCTGCCTACCACCTAAATTACACTATAACGAAACAAGTGTTATACTATAAATATATTGGATAGTTAGCTGGCTAACTAGCAATTTACCTGGCTGAAACCCCATTGAGTCTTTGTATGAAGGCCCATGTGTAGCTAGCGTTATAGCTAGCAGGTTTAGCATGCTATATTAGCTAGCTAACATTAGCCAACTAGCTAATTACTTGGTATTAAATGTACAAAATAATTAAACGAAATAAGACTCACTTTTTGTTGCAATCGAGTAATATCCCCATGAAGCTCCTTTCTTGATAGGTAAGTGTCACCACGAGTGTATCGTTTACTATTTGATCGATAGTCACAGGAATCCGAGAGCCGGCCCGCAGATCCTCGGCAACAGCCTCCATATTTTCCGGCGTGAGGTGTCCGGCTTTGCGGTACTCCATCCCGGCCGCGGGAGCCACGATCGCCTCGCTAAAGATGCTACTCCCTTCTACTTTCGAGCACGGGAGGCTACACCAGTGCACGAAATGACGCCATCGCCCCCACCAAGTCAATTACAACTGTTCTGCCACTGGTGACATCACACAAAGACAGAGGAGAGACATCTTTTGAGATTGCCCCTGTCTTGCTTGAAATTGTACCATCTGTCTTTCAGTTTACTGTTGACTTCAATGTAGTTACTGTTCAGAAAACGTTGATATTTCATTAAAAGCTTTTTTCTAACTAGCAATGTCTGCTCTGCTGATTTAAAAACAAGCATCCACCCTACTTAGAATGTATGTTTTTATTTCTATTTCTTGGCTTCTTATCTTTGACATTTTTACTGTGCCATTACCAGTTGAATGTAGAATCCACATTCCAACCCCCCAGACTCATATGAATGTTTATATTGTCTCTGTATCATTTCCACCATTACCATTTTGAATATAGACACAGTTAAGTTGCATAACAATACAATGATCAATCACAGGATGACATCTGTACAGGTGCTGTCACTTGAAATAGAGTGACCCATTAGGTTACTCATACAGTTATACATTATGGGACAAACTGACTAATAAGGAATTACATTTGTTTTGTTGGAATGCAAGCACATTAAATATAACTTATTATGTATATTTTTGTATGTGTGTGAAAACAGAGACAGAGAAGAGCACCATAGCACCATGCTGTGGGCAAATTAAGAACACTCTACAGTGGCGGAATACACCAGAGCTGTTTATTATTGGTTATTGCATACCATTGTGAATGAAAAAACTGGTTTGTAGGGTGCCTTTAATTAATACCATGCACTAGTAAAGTTAACATTTAATTAATACTGCAACAACTTAATATGTAATTAAAGGCTTCGACACACACTAATACTTTTATTTGTCATAGCATCTTGGTGAGTTCTCCCCAGGAAATGCTAAGAATCGATACTCAATGTCTTGGTCCCGTCTTCTCTGAGCAAGTTCTGACTGTAACCTCTTGGCCTGAAACCGCAGCAAATGAACAAAATCCAAATGAAAGGCGAGATATTTATTCAAATCCTTGGGCTTACATGTAATTGAGCAATGAAAGAGATAAACTGGTTCCCTTTTCATATATTAAAAGAGTTACATACTTCCTCCATGTCTTGCCTCGCAGCTTTTGTCTTCTCTTGGGCGTTACTGCCTGGCCTTCTCCGCCTTTCCTGCATCACCTGAACATGGCTTCTTATACGCTGCTCAAACTCTCTGTCCCTGGCTTCTCTGAGGTCACATAGGTCAAGGGTCAAATATCCTCCACAATCCAAGGTCAACGTTACACAGTGCTTGACGTGGTTATCATAGGATGTTACATACTAAAGGTGTACTCTAACATCAATTGGCACAGTATTTATCTAAGAAAAGCTGAACAAGACTATTTCACACAAGGGACAACATACTATTGTACTGCTGTACAAACAGCCTCTTTCCACTAGATGTCTCTCAGCATCTTTTAATGATCTGCAATTGCTTCAGTTGGTGGCCACTGTTAGTAGTTTAGTGGCATTAGTTTAACCACAGTGGTAAAGGTCCCTGTTAGCTATAATATACCGGACTTCCTGGTGCTCCTTTCTCTGTTTCTGGGTCATCTTTGGTGGGGAGTTGTGGGTCTTGACCACACCACTTTCAGCAACACTACAGTCTGTTGCATATGGAGCATTACTTGTTATCTGAAACAGACAAAGACATAACTACTTTTTATAGAAATGTTTCTCTTAATCAAATAAAACCAAAACTGTGAGCAAATAGTCTGTATAGATGTATAGATGTCAGTGCAATTAGGGGGTACATACAGTACATACTACTGAAACTTGCAGAAAATGTTCAATATCATATCACAATCTGAATGAATTCAGAATCATATTTCCCACCCCGTTTCCCCCAAAAAATGTTGTTCTGTAAAATAAAACGTAATGCAATGATGTGCAAATTATTTATCCTTATACTTAATTAAAAATAGTACAAAGTCAACATGTCAAATGTTGAAACTGAGAAATGTTATTCTTTTTGAAAAAATATATACCCATTTTGAATTTGATGCTAGCAACACATTTTAAAGATCTTGTGACAGGGGCATCTATTTCACTGCGTAGCATCACCTCCTCTTTTAACAAAATTCTGTAAGCATTTGGGAACTAAGGAGACCAATTGCTGTAGTTTTGAAAGTGAAATGTTTTAAAGGTGCCTTCACAGATGTGCAAGTCACCTAGACGATACCATACCATCACGGATGATGAACTATTAGCTGATTACAACCCGGATGGTCCCTCTCCACTTTAGTCACAGAACACGTCGTCCATGATTCTCAGAAAGATTTTCTAATTTGGATTTGTCAGACGACAAATCATTTCTCCTCGGTCTATCTTAAATAAGCTCAGGCCCAGAGAGGGTGGCGACGTTACTGACTCTTGTTTATATGTTTTCTTATTTGCATGGTCGAGGCAGAGTGCTTCATCGTTAGCTAGGCCTGTCGCTGTCTCCGACTTCAACAGTTTCACCGGGTGTCCACATAACCTGACAATATATTTTTAAACTTCTGCTTAACCATAGTAGAAACAAGGATGGCCCCTCCAGTGACCTTACAACAAGAAAGCATTCTTTATATTTACATTTCCTCGCTGCCCATTAACTGTTCAACCTATTCCTCAGGCTCGTGTCAAGCTGCCCTCTTCTGGTTGAGAAGCGAACTTCGGGAAAGTGAAAAAAAAGATTTTAGGGCAGACCCACATACCTCTTTCTTGGTTCTTTCCTGCTTGAGCTCTAAGATCTTTCTCTCCTGCATGACCTTAGCATGAGTACGCCATTCCATGAGAAGCTCTTGACCCCTAAGGAGAAAAGAAGGTCAGGGGGCATAGAAAGCCTTCTGATGAATTGAGTTCCATTTAATCTTTGATCTAAGGTCAGTTTTATCTTGTTTAGGATAAGCTCTTATATCTTGCTGTAATACCCACCTTTCACTGGCATTGTCAATGGCTTTTGGAGACACATAATAAACCTCTCTACCTTTCTGGAACATCATCCAATGCCAATTTGATATAACACAACCCTGCATTCTGAAACTGCAAGGAGAGTGTTCTCTCTAACTCAGGGTCAGAATGACAGTTATACATCTAAATGTCTGTATTTAATTCATATGATTCAAAAAGCCACAAATTAAAGAAGCGGGTCATAGGAGGCATTTAGATGTTCAATCCTTCTGCTATGAATCTGTAAAATTAAACAATGATTACTTACTTTCTTCTTTCTTCAAGAATGGCTTGTTTTTCCCCAAGCTCTCTCATCGCAGCTTGTCTTCTCTCCTCTGACCTCTTCCAGTACTGCATGTCAAACGAAGGGAGCTTAGAAAATAAATTTCCCCTGGTAAAATAAATCGAGGACATTTTTTTTATTTTAGATTTTATTGCTCTCACAATGGCCATGTCCCTACAAGGCCTGAGGAATTTAATCACAGGCCTCTTCCTCTGAGACTGTAATAAACATGGTCCATGCAGTATTACATGGCCTTGTATAGCGTAGCAGTTAAGTATGGCGGTTAAGTATGATTAAACAGCTAAGCAGTACAAACAAGAGATACTATACACCAGTGGTTCTAAAAACCAAACTGGGTATGAGGTACTGCACAGTACTCTACTGATGACATTTTCTACTTAATACTTCTTTCCCTATGACCAAATGAAAAATGCTCTTTTCATTGCCAAAAAGTGAGCAAAGTAGTAATTCCCAGAGCCAGGTCATAGTTTAGGCAGCCATATACTGACAAGTCTTTACAAAACTTCTTTAAGCTATTTAATTTTCTCTCTCTCAGATTTTGGTTCTGATTATGAGAGGGTCTCTGATTAATTTGTTAGCATAGAAGTGGTCCCCAGCACCAAAAGGTTATAGAACCAGTGCTATACACTGCACTTACCCAGCTATAATGTCTACCATTGCCAAAGAGGAAGAAGAATGGGCCACTTCAAAATATTGTCACAAAACCATTACATTTTTAAACGGTCACACTGTATTAAAAAAGGGATCTCACAATGGTGCGTTCTATTATGCTAGCCTGAGGTACACCAGGCTATTGCCAGTCTCATCATCATGCATAAGAGGGAAACGATGAGTGTCCTTATCCAAATGATTTTCAACTAGATTTATTGAAAAGGCTGATAAAGAAATTTCAAAAGCTGAGTTATTCAACCCTCTCCTCAGGGACCCCATGCCGTTCCATGCATTTGATCTATTCCAGAGCTAGCTCACCAGATTAGACTTGTCAGCTAATCATCAAGCCCTTGATTAGGGAATCAGCTGTGCCTGTTCAGGTCTACAACTCAGTTGTGGAACGTATGAGGCTCCCCGGAGAGGCTTGACTACATCTGATTGTAAGCAATCACTTCTGCATGTGAAAACATAGAACATTGCTATTCAAGCAGGTGAGTGCAATTAACTACTAGGTACAACCAAAAAAAAAAACGAAGTGTTTCAGTGCCTCCAAGCTTGAAGTTGAACAACCCTGATGTAGAACATACACATTAATAGGCTTCACGTTCTTAAGGATTTCACTTTTTTTTGTTTTGGGGTCTAGGGAAACACAAACATGATTTTTACATCAATAAGTATCATAACTGACTTTGAAATGAGGAGTGACTTCTCATGTTCAACCAATACGTGATGTAGTTAAAGGAGAGTGGTTATGCAGACAACTGTTGCCAACCACTAAACTAACCTTCCCCAGTGTTTCAACTCATAGGTTAGTAACAGTTTACATTAAAATCATACAGTAAACGTTCCGGGAACATTAAAACAAACTTAGGCCATGCAGGCTATAATCTGTAGTCAGTCTTTTAAACCAGTTTGTCATTTGCACAGCGGGACCTTTCCGATTGTAAGCATTTTCCAACCAGTGGAAGTGGATTATTTTTTTGGTTTTGATGACAATCCAAGATTGTGGCATTTGGTCAACATATGTCAGTGCTAATTTGTATTGTGATGCTAAACTGATGGAATATAAATTCGCTGATAAGTGGACCCTATTGGCATTCCGGCAACTTATTAAAAACAATATTATTTTAGAGTTGTCCCTTTTGTTTCAATGCAAATCTTCTCCTGCCAGCCTTTCGGCCTCGCTGACATTTATTCCTATTGTCAGAGCATTAAAGCCCAATCTCAGATAACCTCCTGCATAATATGATCAGAGGAAGAACCATAGACTGTAATATATGTGCCATCGTTTTATCGGTCCTAATATGACATATGAGAGGATGGGCAGCAGAGATGGTAGAGGAACACACCCCCTCCCTCATTTCTCTGACTTCTATTGATTGACTTGTGCTGCAAAACTCATTTCCATAGTAATTGACATTTGCGGTCACCATGTGGGAGTATTGGAATCTCCTGATGATAGACCAGTTTCCCACTGGTATGGGGTAGAATTAAGTGGAAATTGAAAACCCACCGTATCTCTGGTCTGATTATGGCCCCCGCCAAACAGAGAGACTGCCTCAGAAAAGGACATTTCATAGGTTAATTTCTCCTGCTCAGGGAGGTTGGGGTTAGCGGGAAGAGATTATATGTACACCAGAGCCAGCTGTTCCCTCCACACATGAGCACGCCAGATCCCTCTCCGGTATGTGTCTTTTGAGGCCGGCAATTATGTTTAAATTGGTTTAGAGCAATGTTATTCCTCACATACTGTAGTAATGTGTAAAATAAATCTACTGTATAAAGTATGCAAATGAGGAACATACTTATCTAATGTATTTTAGAAATGACTAGGTAAAATACAAAATGGCTTCCTACATGAGTGCTATTGTAAGAAAAAATTTGAATACGTTGGATTTCCACCCATAATGTCATTAAACTGTTTGAGCGAGAACGTTTTATGTGCTAGGTGAGTTGTCAATGGAAATAAAACATTCTAATTTCTTTGAAAGTTTCTAATATCCTACAATTAAAATGAACTACAATTTCCTGTACAACAAGGTGTATCTACACTTAACAAAAGCTAACTGGACTCATTACAGAATTTTCTGACGCATTGTAAAATGCATGCACAATAATTTAGTCTGTTCAGGAGGTAAAAGGTCTGTCTGGCCACTGAGTGTAAGTGAGGGTGTTGAACCTAACAGCTATTTAGGCAGATTAGTTGCCACTCCTACAGACCTTTAGCGTGGCTGCTTCCTGATTTCTGGCTGTTAGTTTTGCTACCCTGTCTGACTGGCTTAGCTAATATATTACATAGCAAGTAAAGTATCAAATTAGCAAGCAGCTACACAAAACCGGCCTTGATTGTTAACCAATCTGGTCCATTTGTTGTTAGGTTTGGATACACCTACTTATGTTGAACAATCCTGAGTTGCAACCAATCAGCAAAATTTGCTGTTTTGACACACCCAGTTGTGTTGATCCACCTACCTGTTTTATAACACCCACTTTGAGACTACTTGATGCATGCAGTTATGCCAATTTAGCTGCCCATGCTAAAAATATATTCCTATTCCTCTAACTGTTGAAGGAACCTTTATGACTTTACCTTTTAATGGTGGGCAGAGTGTGTGTCTTATGGTCTCTAACACTCTCTGATGTTCTTGGGAGGCATGAGAAAGAGACGGTATAGCCTAACTCAGCCTTATCCATTTGGATCATCTTCTGCCTTAGTTCTTTGAATCTCTGCAGTTCGTCTTCATCCACCATTTCTTCACAGGCATCCATACTGGATTTCACAAGGTCTGTCAACTCTAGCTTCTCCATTTGGGGCATGTCTGCAACTAAAACATCAATAAAACCTTGTTTGAAAACATACGCAATATAAAAAAATATTCTGCAGATACTACATGAAAATGAATGTTTCCTATTTTCACTTTTCCTTTAGATCTATGTTCAAATCAATGTTTCAATGTAAATGAGCCCAGAGTAAGCATATCCTCTCATCCATGAAACAACATGATGAAATCTGGTATGACATGTTCTAAACACCAGCACATTGCCCTGGCTGTGACAACATAAAATCCATCAAGATTAAATAAATGTTAATATGTATATGTGTATATATATATATGTATATATATAAAGTTCTGAAGTTGGAGGAAGACAGCCAGGACATATTACCATTTTATCTCACCCTTCTCTTTTTGGTGATAATACGCCCCCCAGGGGCCTAAATTCTCCCTGTCTTTCTCCCCCATTAAAGTATATTTAAAAAAGGGTCTTAGGTGTAGGCTTTTTGCAGGTGGTTGACTTGGATATTCATGATAATCGGCCATAGACGTTACTTGCAGGTGGTTGATGACAAAGTCACTGTGTTAAAAGACCACCGTTATCTATTCTTTTAATCTGGCTAAAATTATTGCAGGGTAGGGTTGCACAAAATATCTGTCTGCGCAAGTGAACACTGCTGAAGTGGAACCAGTACAACAAACTATGTCTGTGGCCAGCCATCCTATTTCAGTCGTCCTTTTCATTCACCTAGAAGTGTGCTCCGCACGCTAACCGGTCGTTTGGCCATTGCGCTTCGCAGGTATTGGAGGATGCATTGGAGGCCCTGCTGCATGACCTCTTGGGGTGGAAACTTGATGGGGCAATGCCTCAGACTCAGGGCCTTAAGAGAAATCACGTTGCCTGAGAAGTACAAACATACAGAAATCCTAATGCAGTTGACATCTGGAGATAAACCCGTAATGTTATTGTGTAAAGGAAATACATTTGCAGAGGTGAAGTTTGACTCACCCAATTCCAGTGGAAGCTCTATGATAGGATTCCCTTCTAGCAGTAATGTCTTCAGACATCTGCATCAACCAATAAATAAGAAAATCCACTGAAATCCACAGCTTATTTACAATCGACAAAATATTTTTTCCTGGTACAAACTACAAAATAATACCTGTGCAGACCAATTCCTGGAGGAATGGATAGGATTTGGTTATTTCGGAGATCTAACCACACCAAGTTTGACAAACTGGTGAATAGCGAATCAGGAAGCGCTGATATTTCATTACCTTCAAGATACAAATTCTTAAAGAAAACAGGAAAGGTAGAGTAAGAGAGGATACAATCAGTTCTGAGAAACATATTATTTTTAAAGTAATCAAATGTCAGATTCATATGCTTGACTTACTTTTAATCTTGTAGACTTCAAGATGTGATCCACAACGTCTTTTAAGTTTCTTCGGCATAAACTTAAGGTGTCAGATGCAACATATTCATTGATTGGCATAGGTTTATTAGACTCTGTAATGAGCAGTGTCTGCATTTTATCTTCATTATCACCACAATTGAAGCTTAAATGAAGGTCAGTAATTTCCTCTTCTAGTACGGAAGACATTGATGTAGTGCAGTGGTCTTCTTCACTGGTCAGAAAATTGTATCCTGGCTTCAGTCCATCATGAAAATGTAATTTCTAATCATACTGCCAATAAACATGTTGGCTAGAAGGAAAAACAACTTCAGTCATGAAACAAATATTTTAGTTAGCCTAAACAATCTGACATAATTAATTTCCAGGCCTTTCTTTGAACGTAAGGTGTCAAAGCTTTCTTCCAGACAATTGGTTTATCCAGCATAACGTCGTTAGCAAAACACACGGTATAACACATCGGTGTAACAAACATTAGCTTGTATAGACAGTACTACAACATTGCGTTATGATTGCAAGACTAGTACATTTAAGTAGACGTGGAAGTTGAGGAAATTAGTTAGCTCCGGCATAACTATTATCACATCCCTGGCATATATTTGGACACCATCATGCACATACCAACCATACAACAAATACATATAAAATCGATGTCAGCTTAATATGCTTAGCTTATCTTAACACAATTCAATTGTGTAATATTACATTTTTAAATCAATATGTCACTGAAATGCATAAGAACCTTGGTTGCAGGTTCATCAACAAGGTCGTACGTTTAATAGATGCTTAGAGACAATTATTAACAAATGTTTGAAGTTGGCTACAATAGCTAACGGTAGTTATTATAGTTACCTAGTTTTAGCCCGCCAGCCGTGTGATCAGCTATTACCATGGCAACCCTGGCGTGGTGGCAGGACAGGACAACTACGGAGTGTGTAAATAATCAAAAAGCGCATACAAAGCTTTAGCCAAAACTAAGTTCAGTCACTTATTCCGTCCAGTTGTAGTGAAAAAGAGTGAAAAAATACTTTTTGTTGCCATACTTTGATCTTTTGAACGTATTTCAAGTTTACGAATGATATCAAACGCAGTATTTAAATAATAAAATATATGGATATTTTATTATTTTACTCAGACCCACTGTTTTTATTAAAATAAACTGTCAAAACAAACGCCTCAGGGAAGCTTATCTGTGTGCATGTTGTCCACACCAAGGTTTTAACCTGACTGCCATTTAGGGTTGATAAAATCTCCTTGGGTGACCACTGGCACCGTGGTGAAGTGTGTTCTTTATGGGTAAATCACAGTTTTAACTGTACTGGGCCGTAACTCTATCTGTCAAAATGTTGCATGTGGTCAATGTTCAGCATCATTGGAACTAGAACGCCTGCAGCCCAGGTTAGGTTGGCTGCATGTGTCTAATTGAGTTAAGGACACACAGGATGGTAAATCCTTTTTATTACATTTTATATTATATATGTTGCTTATTATAGATTATCTCAGTGTTAAGATGGACAGGATAATCTCTGCTTGGCTTTAAGATTATGAGGCAGTCTAGGACAAGTAACCAGATGTTTTAAGGTCAGCCTTTTCTGTCTGCCTGTGAGAGGCTTAAGGGACAGATACAGAAAGAGAGAAAACGACAGAAAGAGAGACAGGAAGAATGTGTGTGTGTCTTACTTGCTATGAGAAATGTCAAAATTGGCAGTTCATTCCTCTGGGTATTATTAAGTAATCTAATAATGTACAATAGTTACTATAAGTACTTTGCACAAGACCGGTGCACAACTATTCAAGTTTAGTTTTGTATTTATTTATAGAAAACAATAGATGACTTAATATGAGACAGGTGGTTAGTCTACTCCTATCCCAATGGGTTTTTTCAGACCTTGAATGAAAGGAGCAGGCCAAGAAAGCATTCCATGTCCCTATAGCAGTTATAGTACGGGACCTCCATGGGTTCCTCTATTGCTGATAAATATACAATGAATGAAGTAAATTAGATCACAATGATAATTTGAAACTTTTTAAAAAAATGTCTAAAGAGTCACTGGTTACAGTATATCCTACATTTTTATGACTATTGAATGAGCTGTGAATGTTGATGAATGTACCTGGATCTTTCTGCGGACCGTTGCGCCAGTCCATAAAATTATTCTCATCCTGAGAACACGGGATGGCATTTTGAAAAAAAGGGTACAGGGTACGGGGTACGGCCATGGTTGAGTCAGGGATGGTGCTTGTCAGCATTGTCCCTGCTCAACAGGTCTTGCAACGGGTTTAAACACCTGACAATTGGGTTGAAGGAACAGGTTAAATCTCTGATTGACAGGTTCCTGAATTTGATCCAGGTACTGGGTGTGGTAAGAAATTAGAATCCTGACATCATTGTCCACTTCCATATAGCAGTCATGGTTTCGGATCTCCATGGGTTCTTCTTCAGCCTTTCATTGTACTGCAGATGAACACATTGGATTTGAAGTTCAAATAAAAATTGTATCTAATGAAACATTGTAAAGAAACAGGATTAAGCTTAGATTTATACAACCCCCCCACCCAAAAAAGGCTTCCGGGCATCCATTCTAAAATGTATTAACACTTTATTGAAATTAGTTCTAGAATATTATTTGTGACATTCCAGGCAACATCACAATTATGATATGTCATTATTTGCAGTAAGTGAAAGTCAAATGTCAGTGTGTAGACGTGGGATGTGTTAGTTGATGATGTGTTTGATCATGTGTTTTGATTTTGTTGTTTTACTTTCTGGCCCCTAGTAGGAAAAATATGTATCATTATTTAAACCAGACACTTTTGTCATATGTATGGTCACATTGCAGGGGAAACGATCTGTGTACTGATAAGTGTTATCCTTGGAATCATTTTTCATTGTAAAGTTTCCTTTTGAATTTGCATTTCATTGCATTGTACTTTTTTATGCAGGTCTGGTATTTCAGAAAAAAGTTGATATGCTGCGTAATACACTACTGCGTACAGTTTAAGCTTGGTTCTTGTAGGTCCTCTGTTCTTGGGACCTGATTGTTTATGCAGCATCTCTGTGTGCCAGACTAGTGAGCGGTATTAGCTGTAGAATGTGGTGATGATGGGGTACAGGTTTCAGTGGTAGTGCAAGGCTAGTAAGCCCGGTTTAAATGATAGAACTCTGTCAAAAAATCCAGCCCTGAGGGGAAAGAAAAGTAAATAACTTAATACAAAAAAAAATTAAGTAAAGACATACTTTTATATTTTCTTTTTACTTGGTACAGTATATGTAGCAAATAACAATCGAGGGTAGTAGTGGCACCTCCCAGAACCCAGTAGTATTGATATGTAATACGCCTCAACTCTCCGCCATATCAACTCACCTACTCCAGGAAGTGGATACACATCTAATTTGGAGAATGAGCTCAGAGGTACCCTCGCTGCCACTAGGAGTCACAAGAGTGCAACAAAGCAAGGCAACCATATTCGATTACTAACCCCCAACTCCGGACGTTGCTGTGCAATTGCACCGGTCTTTGTTGGACCCCTGGGCCTATACGTGAGCAGGTCTACAACGTTGGTCTCGCAATAATGCAGCCAAATGCGAGGCAATTACTTGGCTGCTGTGCTATGAATTTATACTTCTGTCTGAGTTCACATTAAAGTGAATACGCTGTAGAGGTTAGAATCAGACTGTATACCCTTTTTGATCACGGTCCTCGTAAAACGTTCAACCTGATATCAGCAATCTTCTGAATTCTAAAAAGTTTTATGTACAAAGTCTAAAAGTAGAAACGCTAGGTGTAACGTATCATTTAACAAACAGAAAAAACAATACAATCAATATCTATCTGTGTTTAATCCAGTTGAAGGCAGAACGTAATTTACTGTGCTATGTGAACTACTGAAAAGTAGCTGCTATGATTGGCCAACATTTTGTTTTCAGGTTTTATCTCCACAGTTTTGTGATATCCAATTTGTGATTAATGCCCAATTTCATCGCAGCAACTTCTGCAGACCGAGGAGAGTCAATGTAGATATCGGTCTCTTCGACAAAACATTCTAAATGCAAGAACAGCATTTAAAACTAAATAGTCCATATTAGATACTGCTCGTATCCTTGATGAGGAATGTTAATTTGCTCACTAGTTTAAGACCTGGTATTAGTCGTTTCAATTTAGACTGGGCTCAATCAATAGTCATAAAGTACTTACTCACCCACAAACCAAAATTGGGTTGCAACCCACCAGTGAAGAACAACTGATTTCGGGTGCGTGCCCCGAAAGATGATTATTTTTCTATTGTACCGAAATGTTGATCTAGCCAACCAATTTATTCTATGAATGTTAAAGTTAGCAATGATTCATTAGTGTTAACAGAAATATAAGACCATCATGTTCCCACATGCCCCAATGAGACATGCAATATGCAGTTTAATTTACACATCAAATTATCTCAAATTCAACCGATGTAATCTAAAGGCAGGGAAGTATAGTGTTAACAGTTTTTTTCAATGATCTGGCGCCACCCATCTCCTAATTCGATTCACAATGACTGATTCCATTTAGGTAATATACAGTACAGCAGCACTTCCAATAATATTTAAAATGCTCTTGCGGTCTAGCACGAGGGTTGCAGAGAAGATGTGTTTTTGACATGCATGTTAGAGAAAGCTACGTCGACTAGAGGCGAACTGTCAACACTTGCAGCTCCGCGAACATAAGTCAGTTGATGACGGAAGGGAAAATAGGAAATCCGAAAGCAGGGTCTTTTTTTCTGAATATAATAGTCAGTAGGTTCTCATTCTGATAATCTCTCGCCTTTATCCGGTTTGTGAGGCACAGTCGTTGTGGATAAATGCGAGTGAAATAATTGACACAATAATCGTGGAGGGAGCGATGCATTTGTTCAACGTGTCTAACACAGAACTGTAGTTTTTCAAGGAGCGAGGAATGCTATCTGAGCTCGCGCATCAATGTTTCACTGGGGCAAGTGGAAGAAGAGGATGGGCGCGAATAGTTCTTCCAAGAGACCGGTCTACGATGAAAAGGAAGATGGTAAGAAATGACAAAGAAACAAAAGCATTGCTATTATTTTATGTTAATGGTAAACTATAGCGCCACTCTACACTCAAGTCAAAGTTGCGATAGCTTAGCTTTAGGCTACGTTCATAAGCTCAGGCAAAACATACCCTATGGCAATAGATGATGAGTTTTATAAGAAACCCTTGCTCTTTGAGTTCACCGCTTTTAAATATGTCAAACGCTAGCATCTTCAAAAACATGGTGGGCTAGTGCAGCCTAGAGATGCGGTCGGGGTTGTGGCGTTTAACTTTAGATGGATGGACACGACCACGTTTCTATACAGTTTTTATGCAAGTTAGGTCATACGTATTGTATCATTCACTACAGGTGTGCTGTGTCTGTAAAATAACAATGCCAAAAATCCCTTTATGCGCATTCATTGATAGAATAACAATAGCATCGAAGTCAACTCAGTCATGTGATGATGCTTGTTTCCAACTATAACTCAAAAAAGCATGCCGTTATTCCCCCAGTTAGTCTACAGAGATACAGAGAAGTTATTACTAACTTCACATTGGCGAAATCTATTGTGGTAAGCTGGATGCTGTTTTCCAATAATTGCGGGTGAATTTCTGCTGACATTTATTAATATGTGGCTGCAGGTTGACCAGGAATAATACTCCCCTTTCATTATAATAAAAGAACGAGACCTATGTGCTCTACCTGTCTAGGTGCTAGCGGATTTCTATAACGCGGTTGCCATCAGACCAAACACGGTTGCTATTATTGCAACCGATTTCGTGACTGTGATCTGATGAGTTTAAAATGCGATGGAGGTGCGTCGAATTGAGAATCTTTTCTCTACTTAATGGGTTTTAAACCAAGAAAACAAGCGAAAGTACATAGTATGCGCCAGGATTAGACTGCGTCATCACGCACTGTTTTTGTACACAAAAGTTTGAGGGTTGGAACATTAGCATATTTTACTCATATTTTAAAACTGGGGTTTAAAAGCTGTCGTCAGTTGCACGGATGGATGGATGGGTGGATAGATGGCAAATGTAAGTGCCACTAATTCAGCTAAGGGTAGCTTTTGTTTAGAACCGTTATTTTTTTAACAGCTGCAGTTATTGGAAGAGGAATATGTCTATAATTTGTACATAGCTTTATTAGGCTAGTTTAGGAGTGACCTGAAGGTATTTTGTGTGTGTGTATTTAAATTATTATTATTAAGTGCCTTTCACAGACCAAATCGATTCAAAATAGTTACACAATATTCCACATTTTACCAAAGACTGAATCTGTTGCATTGTGCTTATTTGTTAGATCAATTAAAACTGCACCATCATTGGTGGGGATTGCCTGTTTACTGTTGCATTGTTATTTGTGGTTAAAATTTTATCAAATTTAACCACAATACGCAAATAGTTTTTACCTAAACTTGGCCTTTTTCACATACTACGTTGACAAACTCTAACCCGAATGGTGAGAATATGCTAAACATCGTTAAATGTGTCATTACTTGTGGATTAAATTTCTTTCTTGGAGAAAGATGTTCACTATCACTTTCTGTGAAAAGACAAACGGAGATGATTGCAATCCCTTAAAACTTCACATCATCTTTACTTGCTTAATTTGAATGCAGCTGTAGTTCTCTGAAATATAAGCATGTATTGTCATTGTGTAATTTCATAATTAAGACAAGATTAGGGCATGCATGAAACTCATGATCAATTATTGCATTTGTCAATATGATGGAGAATAAGACAATTGGAGCTGAATCAAATATGCCTAGCTTTGAATCTTCAATGCCAAGTTTTCCAACAAATGATCTAAGATGACACATGGTCCTACTAAGTCACTTAATTAGGTCGGTTTACTGCAGAGTTGTGTAAATATGATTCAGCCTTCTTATGTGATTGTTCTTTTTTGAACTGAGAACCTCTTTTTTGTTTTAGAAATAGAAAGGTCGGTTTGTGGAGGAAAAATTGATACAATTTGACAGGCATGAGTTTTCCCCTTTTGACTTTGGATTAGTGGACAAGCCTCAAGGCTTAAGGCTGGCATTTCAAAAACGGGGACATCGTTTCTCAGTTTTCTAGTCTCCCGTCATCTCTACGGACAGGACTGATTGATGCTTTCCATCCTACACTGTTGTACTTTATCTGAATCACTAATCACATTAATAGCTAATCGCTTCAGTCAGACTCCACCCAGAGTGTGTGTGCAGGGATCATCATCACCATTTTCAGCATGCATAGATGCACATCAGTGAAGTCATCCGTGTGCCATGGTGCTACAGACAGTTGATTCAATTGCCTTCACAATGTAAACCTTTCAGGAATTCTATTCAAGATCATGTTCACTGAGCAGTTTCTTGGTCTGAGTCTCTCTCGCTCACTCTCAGAGAACAGTATGTTTTTTGCTTGGAACAGATGAGGACCGATCCAGAGAATAAGAACAGACAACTGGCATAGATCTTTTCCTGATCCAGCTTTTCTGAATTGCACAGTCTTGGGTTGTGCCTCTAAACAAGGACAGAAATCAGGCCTAACAGTCATTGTGCTTCTGAATGTTTTGTCATTGTTGTCTAGAAAATGACTTTCTGTTTACTTCCACCATATGCAAACATATTGTCCAACCCTGGTTTCAGCACTGCAGTGGTGCCCAGGTGTTCAGCAGAGGGCAGTGCAAAATAGTTTCTGATGCTCTTGTAGATGTTGGACAGGACTGCCTGTTTAACCATGCTAGGTTGGCTGCTGATGGGCTCAATCATGTTGGTTGGCCTGGGGAATGCCTTCACAACAGTGTGATAAGAAGCAACACGGCTGAGAAGGTTTGGTGTAGGAGGACACATCTTGAGGAGAAACTTTTACAATAACATGACATTTGTTTTTCTGGTAAGCTGAAAATATTACAAATGCTCTAAAAAGGGGTTCAAATCATTTGGAACTGCTATTTATATATGCATTCAACAACATAGACACACTGAATATAATATAGACACAAATTGTATATAATCACATACTGTTCAGACATTTGTAATGATGGTGACCAGTTTTTCAATACAACATCTACATCATATTATTATCAGATTTTCGTGGTAATTGCTCTCAAAGGATCATGCGTCTTGTACAAAAATAGGACAGAAATCTGTAATTTTTAAACATACTGTGACTATGAGGGAGTAATGTTCCAGGTTCCAGGTGCGGGACTGATTAGTCAGCTAATACGACCTTTAAATACAGGATAAATAATATGCCCGTACGACCATTTATTTAAATACTCCAAATTTGTTAAAGTTCTTTTATATTTTCCATTTTTCTGACAGTCCAGTCATACATCACGTGTTCCATTTGTAATTAATCATAAAGTTAAATCTATCCTATTTTTAATAGTGATCATAAAGCCTGAACACGTACAATCTCAACATCGGCTGTACTAACCCATAGCCTGGTTATAGAATGGAAACACATTCAAGGAATTTAGCTACAGTATTAGTTTGTTTAGAAGAAAATTTGCCCAAATGCCACTTGAATTCAAGTACCACCCTGCTGTGTTTGATTCTGGAATAGTCTCTCACATGGTCGTTGGTTAGATCTGGCAGCCGCAATACTGTAATAATCAAATGGCCTTTCCAGTTCTGATTAACATGCACATGCAGTTTAGCAGCACCTGGAAGGGTGAGATTCTTTATCTGACAAGTCAAACAAATCTGCCAATGCACTGTTGTTTTCTCTATTTCTTATTCTGGAAAGACAAGAAACTAAAACTGTGGGCATTACATAGCATTTGTCCAGTGCATGGAGTTTGAGTGGCCTTGCAATATGTTTATCTCTGGCTCAATGGAGAGCTCAATGATCGACCCATCCCCAGAGTAAAAGTGGTAGATGGCTTTAACATGACAACAAACTACTCTTAATCATGTTTTTAAGGAAGTGTGTAGCAACTAGCCCTATCTTTGGGTTTTCTACATCTAATAAATTGTTCTGATGCTCCAAAAATATTTTCATGAGCTGGTGTGAAAGACCTGAGACATTTCGTCATGCACGCAAAAAAGGTTATTTCTCTCAAATGCTGTGCACATATTAGGGCCAAATGATGTTGTGAACTTGAACTCTGTAAAATCTGTGTTATACATGTTATACAGTGTTGTATAACATGTTTGAAGAATGGAAAGTCCCTTATTGACTGCTGTGAATTAAGCTACGGAACAAATTTGATAATAGCTTGAGTAAAGGTTACATGTGTTTGCTCTTCTCAAAATGGTAATATTCAGTATAGAGTACAACCATCATAAGCCATAGTAGTAGACCAGTGCTTGGCTAGAAAGGCTTCAAACCTAATGATGTTGCCAGGTTGTCCAAGAGGAAGACTATTTTAGTGGATTGTTTTATATATGTATATATATATATATATATATATACATATATATATACCTACATACTTAGGAGATAAGAGCCTAAATGGGCAAATAGGACACCTCATCCTTTTCATGGCAGTCCTACATCATGTTGTTTCTAAGAACTGCTTCCAGCCGTGGAGACAATAAACTTGTGCTGTATAAACCATATGACCGTATCCAATTGCTCCACTCAAGTCTTTCTGTACAAAGGTGATGTGAAAGCTAACAAGATGAATGTGAGCCAAGGCCCCAAGAGAAAGAAGGACATTATTTTCAGAACTTCAGCTGACTACTACAGTAATGCACGCTAACATGCTATTTAAAAGAAGGCATTTTCACTGAAAGATAACTGACACGTGTGCTCTTTTATAGAGTCCATACATTAGTGTACCATGTGGGTTATATGTTCTGTGTAGTGTGCATGCTGGTGTCCTGGATTACGAGGGTATATAGAATGGAACAGAGTTTGAGAAGGATAAAGAGAACCATGGCAGATTTCATGCCTGAAATACCCTTTGTTTCTTTCATCTCAACCATTATTGTTTGTTTTTCTCCCTCTCTTTTTTGAAAAGAGCCTTAATGCCTGCAGCAATTAGCTAGTACTTTGACTAGTACTGGCTACATTTCCTTATTAATGGAATATGGCTGACACGTCTAAAGGCAGCCTACCTAATGGTAAACAACTCCCTTTCCTTTTGTAGTAAGCTACAGTATTGTAGTTAATGAAGTGCATCCCTCCACTCAGAAAACACTAACCAGTTGTTAAAGGTCTTTGAATGTGTTTGCAATTCCCTTAACCTTGCACTCCCTTCCAGTGATGAGCAGGAGACGGTGTTCATAACAAATCTTGTTTCAAACTGAAGGTGGCTTCAAAGAGATCGGCTAAGATGGATGCTGAGATGAAAACAGAAAGGTTGCTTGGTACGAGCAATTGTGTGCATGCGTGCACACATGGATGTGTGTGAGTGTGTGTGTGTGTTGGCCAATAATACATGCTGTGAGGAGAGGATTAGGAAACAAGAGATTGCAATTGATGTCAGCCCAGTGGGTTGGATGAGAGCCTGTTATGGTCAGTATGTATTCTCACACACCTGCACATTTCTCCCATTTATTTACACTTCATTTTTGGTCTTGGCCAGGGGTGGGCAAATATTTTGGCTCGGGGGGCCACATCAGGATTTTGAAATGAAATGGAGGGCCACATTTGTTTTTGTAATTTGTTAATCATAATTGATTTGGAGGCCAGAAAAGGGCATTCCATGGGCCGGATGGGACAGCCTCGCGGGCCGCATTTGGCCCTCGGGGCGTAGTTTGCCCACCCCTGGTCTTGGCTCTAGTTTTACGTGTTTCCCCCCAGGATATTACAGATTTTAATTAATTAGAGTCGGTTATAGAAGGCTGATTTTAAAATTGTTCTTTTGAAAAGAAATGTGGTCGAATCTGTCTGCCCTTCTGCAGTGCTTACTGTCATGGCTGATTATTGTATCTGTTATTTGCAGCAAAA